>JAJJMC010004696.1:0-32911 GCA_023531435.1 Papaver californicum | reverse complement strand
ATGGGTTCTGTCGTAGCTAAAGACGAGTTCAGGTAATAGAAAGGCAGTGAAGATTGAATGGTTCCCAGTAGCAGAGTTTTTGGGCTGAACTGGGTTTGCTTTGGAGCGAATTTCGATAAGGGTACATCTTCCCCTTTTACTTGATTTTAATTTTAGGGTTATTTAAGTTAAAACTTTGGGATTTTCCCCCAAGTTTTTTAGTAATGTCATATTCATGGTTAATGGTTGAATGGGTTTGTGTATTTTGACCCAGATTCAGGTTGTAATGGAGATTTGCTCACTTCCTCTTTTTCTTGTAACACTAAAAATCTCTGTTCTTGTTTTATTGATATCCTTAGATCCAGACGTTGGAACATGATAAAATTTAGTATGTTTTGCTTAAGTAAGTCATAATGATACGATCAAAATTTCATGAAGATCATGTCAGGTTTATTACTGGAATGATAGCATTATATATGACTGTGTTCAGCAGGATTAAAACCCTGTATAGTCAACTGACCTTAGTGTTTCTCAATATCCGTGTATCATATTGATCTGAAATTTTAATATGATGTTTGTATCTATGTAGGTAACTTACTGTAAAAATTTCATGAAGTTTTGGTGCCCCAAAGTATGGGAGAATCGAGATTGAGTTCTGTGTATTGATAGTAAAAGTAGTCAGCTTGTAATGTGTGTATCTATTTAATCAACCGTTAGAATTGGGTGAACTTTGAATATTTTAATCTTATAGATGTAAGGAACATTCGGATTAAATTTCAGGATGATCAGGTTAGGAGAGGTGGTAGAGACTGTTGTAGTACAGAGAACTGTTTCTGTAGGACGTGGCTGAGTTGTTGAAATTGAATGAGGCACTTATACTGCTTGGATTTCTCTGATTTTTGGATATGAGGAATCCATTCTTGTGATGATTAATCTGTACAAATTTCATAACAAATGAATGATGGGAAGTACCCCAAATAGAGGATTGTATGTAGCTACGCATGTAAGAATTCAGTCTCATTTGTGCTAATAAAATTAGGCATAACTAGATATCTAACCGTTATACTTTTTTCAAATTTCTGTACAGCGTTGTTGAGATGTTTATGAATGTGTGGTTAAAATCTCATCATGATCCGATCAATGGATTATTTTTTTCTTTCTGAATCATGATTGAAGTGATATATTATGAACTTGTAACAACTTGTATTGAGTTCTTCAACTGTTCATCTAACTGAGATGTGGTTTGTGATATGGTACCGGTAGAAGTAGGTTCCTTGTTAACACCCTGAACATCTGTTGTTTAGATGGCTAGTTTAGAATATTTCGAACAAATCTAGCTTTCCATTACGGTATGATCTTAACAGTTAGCTGTAACGGCGGCAACAGAACCTCACAGTAGAAGCGATGGAAATCTTTTGTCGGACTCGATGACCTTTACAAAATTGTGGACTCTTTTGGTATATCGGAGTATACGGTATGGGACGTATGCTCAGAAGGTCCCAATTGACTTCACGACGGACATCATGGGATTTCTTAGTACTATGGTGAAGGACATATGATCAGAGAATCCTAACCCTCAAATCAGTGAGATTTCTGTTCAGCAGATTCTCATTATCTTAAGTTTGATGTTTTATAAGAGATTATTGGTAATTCATATCATTTGTTGGTATCGATAAATATCAGAAATGATATCAAAACTGTAAAGCAGTTGGAAGGATTCGATGACCCTTGAAATATAAAAGTTATGGTTGCATACTTATAAAGCATTTTAAATTTAATCGATGAATAATTTCTTCGTAAGATCGAATAGGTTCGATTTTTTTTTAAAAGTTCGGTTTCTCGAGTGGCTATCGGGAAGTTGGAGCTGGCCTAATGGACCGAAACCCGACCCATTAGAAGCAAAAAAATTCCGGTCCGTTACAGAAAAAGTAAATAAATGATCCCTCACTTGTCCTTATAAGTGGATATTTATACAATTTAGTAGGTGGTTACATTAAGCCGGTTTCGAATTATTAAATTACATTTATGCAATTGGTGTTCTTCCTAGACCCCAGTTTCACCGTCCAGGTTCCAGGTCTTGCGCTCAAACTTTCACTTTCATAACTAACTTAGAGCTTTGACGGAAATTGTTCTATGTCATCAAGTGACTTACTCCATATGAGAGCTATTGAAATAGCTATTAGTACATGTTGCTTACATTCAACAGATTGTAATTGTAGTAATTCAAGAATATAGAAATTTGTAATTTTAGATGTTTATACACAAATTAATGTAAAGATAAAACTATAATTGTCAAAACACAATAAGCTTCAAGAACCGGAAAAACTTGGACACGACTTATGAGATAATCTATTTTTTTTTCTTTTTTTTTTTTTTTAGCAAAACTGGTGACAAGATTTTTAACTGAGATGTTATAAGATAAAATACACTATTCAGATAACAGTTTTGTGTGCAAACATGTATTCTTGTATGTGTTTGTGTTGTATGTTAGTGCATTCACATTGAGCCAAAAGAGCATTCATGCTTTTCAATTACACTTAATTTATTAGCATCAAGTCTTAGTAATTCAAATTCATATAGTTGCATCCAATCAATATCAAAGATCAAGAAATACTTATCTTTTAAATGAGCTTTAAGTGATTTATCTTTCTAGGATCTGAACTATGCAACCAACAGAAAAGCCTTATGCGCAGAAATATTTCTAAAATCAGAAATATGCTATACGCAGAATGAGATTTAAGTGATTTAGCTCTCTTATATCAGTTGTATACACAGTTTGGCGAGTTAATTTAGGATTACAAACATTATTAAGTTGCGATGGTTGCAGACAGATCATGTCAAAACAATCAACTGAGCCCTACAATCAGCTTTATAACATGATTACAAATATACACGATAATGCTCAAGTTTAAAAACAAACATCGGATTGAGCTTTATAGGTTATAGCTCATAAGTTTATAAAACTTCATTTAGAGATGAAGATTATGCAGCAGGTATGACTTAAATCTATCATACAAGGTATCCAAGATAGATAACAACTAAACAAAATAAATTTTCATAATTCATATCTAAAGATTAAAGATCTCTTAAGAGCTCAATTATAAGAATGATAGGTGATTGAATCGCATTCATTCACAGATAAATGTGGCACAATAGGTCTATGAAATTGAAACCCAACAGGTTGTATTTAGATTAACTTATACGTGCATTATCTTACTCTAGCTACAAATAGATCTAAAAGTTAAGTTTCAATAGCTAAAGGTAACAAGATATAATTTCAGGCAGGCTCAAGTATGTTCAACACTGAAATGCAACAAATTATAAGGAAGCCAAGCTCTTCTTTAGCTTTAACATGATAATATTTTATAACATGCGAAAATATGATGCTGCTCAAAAGATTTAAGATTACTATTCCTTTCAAGTTGGCATTCAAGGATGATTAATATGAATCAGGTTGTGATTTAGAATTTATAGTAACCAAAAAATGTATAGAAAAGCGAACACTTATTTTCGACCCCATGTAACGTGAATCCACAGTTGTGAATAAGATTATTTGCTGCTTTTATAGAGTTCAACTCTTGTTTATAGTGATGCATCAACGACTTCAACACTTTAAGAATTGAGAAAGCAACTCTTATTATAATTACTGATAAAAGCATTAAGAACAAAGTTTTTGGTTAGATAACATATTTCATTGATTGAAACTGTATTGCATCTGCTTGGTGTACACTTAAACAACTAAAATGTGTTTTGGTTGAATCAAATATGAGTACGATAAAATCAAATATGAACTCATAATTTTGATTGATATTAGAGCTTTTATAGAAATAAGCTTCAGTTAATAGTCACTGATGGAGCTGTGTGCAGCTGCTACTACAAATATTTGACAAGAATTGATTTAAATGGATTATAGAGTTTAAAATGTACTGAGTTCATATATGAATTTAAATTTGCGATCGAAATTATAGATTAAAAGATAGACTGAATTTCAGTCTGAAACCCTAGAAAAAATTTCATAAATTTTTCGAAAATTTCTTTGTCAAATGAGAGAATAAGATAAAACGATTATAGATCTGTATTCTGATCATCTTTTAAATAAAGATTTTGAGATGGTTGTTTATGCCAAAATTCCCATTGACATCAACAACCAATGATTTGATGAAAAACAGTAAATAGAAAGATTTTAACTAACAATTTGATACACAAAATCCTCTTTAAAATCAATTTATGAGAGATTTCAATTAACCATTTATTTACAAATCAAATATCTGATCAAATTACAGTCTCAAATTCATAATCTTTTTAAGTATAGAAGATGAATCATGATAGTGAAACTTTTAAATAGTATCTTACACAATGAATACATAACTAATGATCTTTTTCCTTCTTTTCTGATTACTCTTCCTTAGCCTCTTCTTCTTTTTAATTTTTCCGACCCCTTCTCTGTTGAATGCTCTCTTCTATTTATAGATTATCTAATGGGTCCCTCTTGTCCCGATACCTTCTTTCGTTCTCCTTATTATCTTTGGATCGAGATGATTGTATGGTTGACAGGTCATGCTCTTTACTTTTTGGTCCGTTACCTTGCATGATTAACACGTACTCTTCGTTCTTTGAGAATCATCTTTGTCCCGATCACATGTGTCAACCATGTGGTTAAAGTAAATAAAAGTAATTATTGTATTTACTTTCTCGTTCCAGATTCATTATTACTCTTACTTTCCCGCTCCACGTTCATTATTACTCTTACTTTCCCATTCCATATTCATTATTACTCCTACTTTCCCGTTCAATAAGCATTTAATGCTATCTTTTTCGATCAGTTTTATACTACTTTCCCGATCTTATGTGTTAAACATGCAGGGATTTACTCAGTCTTTCACATCTGTCCTTTTCGATCCTTTGATACGGCTTTGATTGTGTACTTCTCGTTCTTCTTAGTACCGCTGACTCATTCTTTATTCGTCTTACACGTGTCGTCCTCCTTTTATTTCCCAACAACTTGCCCCCTTCTTCTTCTTTTTTCAAAACCTTTTAACGGTCGATCCAAGGATTTGAAAAAAGTAGAAGAATAATTATTACCTTCCGCTTTACCATTACTTCTTTTCACACGTTATGCGAACTTTTCGCAGGCAATAACTTCTTATTATCACGTTTGTGCCAGTTACCTTTTTTCGAGGAAATCAAATCTTTGCCTTGATTAACGCCTTTTCAAATTGTGACTGTTTCTATTCTTTTTTTTAAATACGATGCAATCTTTTCCACTTCTGTCTTTACCTCTTAAAGTTGCTGCTCTTTATCTTCCTTGAAATTTTCAAATACTTTCGTTCTCCCAACTGTTCAGGAGCTTTTAGCATCAATCACATTTATTTTACCTTTGATCAAGTAATTGCTTATCTTCTTTCTTCAAGTATGTTAAGGATTTTTACCTCCAGTATCTTACTTTAATATTTAACCATGATTAGCTTTTAACAGATATGATTGAACTGATAATTATTTTTTTGATTTTTATGATTGTTTCTTTATGATCTATGATGATTCCTTCACACATTGATCCTTTGAAATTTTCTTTTCAGATAAAACGTTATGTCTTCCAGAAATCCCAATGCTGCTGGTGATCACCAAGAAACCGGAATATCTTAAAGAGTTCCTTCTTCTAGATATGCTGTGTCTCGGTCTGTTCATAATCCAGCTCCTGATGCTTCTATAACCGCTAATCCTGCCACCAGAAATAAGCGGGCTCATGCCACTTATAGTTATCGGTCGATGAACATTGAAGTTTTTAAGAGAAGACATGTTCTTGATGAATTTAAAGTCTCATTCTATGATAAAAATACTGACGTACTAACTTTAGGAGCGATGCAAAGCTTTAACTATTCTCCCCATAGTTTATTAATTTCTGCTGGTGCTTTAGAGGCCGGACTTCGCCTCCCATTATATGAAGAAGAAAATCCTTTCCAATACGAAGTTCTTGCAACTCGTGGTGATTCTCCTCATGGACTAGCTCGATCCATTACTCAATACAATGGAAATTGGTGGCGTATCCTTGATGAGTGTAGTCTCCGAAGTGAAGGGCAAACTAATCTTACTTGCTACGTTCCAGATTTTACAGAACGTGACAGTTATACCGTTGAAAATTTTCATACTACATATGGAGATTGTATTAGTAACAGGAATTTTGTGAAGTGGAGCGTTAGCCCTGTTCGCAAGTGTCTTTCGGAATTTCCCTTATTACATGAGGTTGACGATCCCAAAATCAAGTTTATTCCCCATACCAAAATTGATTTTCCCACAAGAGAAAGAATTCGTCAGGATCATGACTATAAGTGGTATCGCACTCCAATTGTAATTGAAGGTCCTTGGGTTTTTGGTAACATCTCCAAAGATGAAATTCAAGGACTTCGTAGACGTTTCCCAAGCTATTGTCCTTGGCGGTTAAATTTTAATGACTTCAAGTTTGATTATAAGGTTCGTATTATTCTTTATTTCAATATTGTCCCGAACTACCATTGAATTTTTTCTTACGGGAAAAATGTTTGTGCTTCAGGTTGAACCCGATTCTGAACTTCAAACCGATGTTCCTCCTCCTCGCCCAAGCCTTGGTATTCAGATCGTTGAAGGTAGGCAAAGAGTTGAGGAAGAAGTTATTGAAGGTAAGGGGAAACGAAAATTGGTTTTCCCTGAGAAGAAGAAAAAGAAACTAAGAAGACCGTTGTACCCTTCTGAAGTAGAAGAAAAGGAGATTAGAGATTGCTTTGTTGAAGGGAATAGCAGTTCCGCTCTTATGTTGCTGCGGGACAGGACGTTGAAGGTTCGGTCCAAGAAGAAGTTTCGGGACAACACGTCATCATCAATGCTGTTCCTGTTAGCGTGGGGGAGCCAATTATTTTTTCGGACCAGCCTTCAATAGCTCAATTTATTTCTGAAGCTGTTCCTACTACTGCTGCTCCTACCGGCCTTTATGATTCTCTTTCTCCCCTTCCTTATACCTTTGATATAGAGCCAATCGCTTCAAGTAGTGGTACAATAACAGTTTTTACTGGATTACCTCAAGAAGAAGCAGATGATATTGCTGTTTAAGAAGAAAATATTGAGGAAGTGAACGAAGCTGTTACCGTTGAAGAAAATACTGAAAAAGAAAATGTTGTTGTTGATGTTGTTGTAGAAGAAAAGAGAAATGAAGTTTCTGAAGAAGCGAATGTTGAAAACATAAATCCTAGTACTTCAGTTATAGATGTCCCTAATGTCCCGATGGGTGCATTTGATTCATGAATAACTCCAGAAGCATTTTCATCCACAAGGAGGCTCGGGACATTAGTTCAATCTGCCACTAATGCTGATAGAGACGATGTTGACATGCATGATGCTGAACCTTCTACTCAATGGTCCTTCTCTGAAGTGAATGAAGGAATCACTCTTGCTGGTGATGAAGATGAAGCTTTTCAGTGGTTTCTTTCTAAAGGATTTCTGAATACTTCCGCATGTCACGATCCATTGAAATCTGATAGTTCTTCAATGTCTAGGGTGCAGACTTCATTTGGTGTTATTCCACTGGGGGATGCTCGGGACGCTTGGTTCGAAAGCGAGTGTTACGATCAATCGTTCCCACTTAGTCTTCCTTCTTCTTTAAATGAAGTTCTGACTATTGCAGAGGGTCCATCATATTCTTTTCCGCAGCAAGCTCTTGCTCAGCTTAAATATGGTACTGATTGCCTATTTGCTGCGTAAAAGTTTTATAAGGCTCGGGCCACAATGATGGAGCTGATGTTCAAGAACGAAGCAACGAGGGTGAAGCGCGGAAATGATGATTTGCAGCAAGAAATTGAAAATCTCAAGCAGCAAAATAACTATCTTCAACAACAACAACAACAACAACAACAACAACAACAACTTCAAAATTTTGAGGATCAAAATCAAAAGCATCAAAGTCAGAATCAAGGTTCGTTCCTTATCCCTTAGTTCGTATTTTATTTTTTTATTTATTATTTATTTTGAAATTCATTTATGGGATCAGTGGGAGACTTGGAATCTCTGTTTAGGTTCCAGCATAGGATGACTCAGTTGAATAATCATGCAAGGGAAGTAAATATGGAAATGGAATTGGTTAAAGGGAAATTAGCACAGTTGTCTGATAGTATTGAGTTGAATACTTGGAGACGTAATAGAGCTGAATCAAAATATCAGGAAGCTCTCAAAACTTTAACCCTTAAAGAGGCAGAGTTTAAGTCTGTAGCTAGAGGTATATGCTTGAGTTATGTGCTTGTTTTGCTGAGGGTATTATATGGTTTATCTGATACTTATTCTGGTTTTTCAGGGCTAGAAAAGAAGGTCAACGAAGCTAATGCACGAGCAACAATAGCAGGAGCTGAACTCAATGTTGCAAATAACACAATAACAAATATTACTGAAGAGTTGAAGACTTCAGAGAAGAACGTAGCTCTGAGTGTAATAAAGCTTCGGGATTTGCAATCTCAGTTGAATGCTGAAACTTTGAAACGCGAAGCTTGTGAACAGGAAATTATAAACGTACAATCAAAATCTGAGGAGCTATTAAAGGAATTAAATGCTAAAAAAGATCAGCAAAAAATTAAAGATCTTCAATCAGAAATTGATTACAGGCATGCTTATATAATCTGGGTGAGACAAGCTGCCAAGGCAAAAATTGCAATGTCATTTAATGCTGCCTTGGATCGTGCTCAAGCCGATCCTTCTGTTTTGAATGGTCGCGCTACCGTCCCGGTAGTTCCTCCTCAACCGTCCCGACGCTCCAATTCCGAAGCCTAGTTGTACTTGTTCTTTGCTCTAATGCTCATAGCTTCATCTTTTGATATTCTTTTCTTGTATCCCGATCCTTTTGTATTTTGAATTTTGACATACTGTAGTTGGAAACATCATTTTGTGATTTTCTACTATTGTGCTTGGATATGCTTTTAATATTGTCCCTGCATAAAAGATGATATTTATGAAATCTTTAGGTTAATCATATTGTTTCATAATACAATGGATCGAAGTATATATACCTCAAAACATGTAATTCAAGATCCCACACATACGAAACAAACCCGGGCCAGGGGTAAGATACAGGGTTGGTCCCGAACGTACTCTGAAAATGATAACCATAAATTATGTATTTCTTCTTTATTAGAATTTCTGAATTACTAAAATTCTATAAGGACATTTACCTCTTTGTTGATATTACGATTGTATCGCTAATCGTAAGCGCTTTCCATAATATGATGTTCCTGGAGTTATTGAATTTTGATTATGTCGCCAATCGTAGCGTTTTCCAGAATAAGGTGTTCCTGGATTTGAATTTTGATTATGTCGCCAATCGTAGCGTTTTCCAGAATAGGGTGTTCCTGGATTTGAATTCTGATTATGTCGCCAATCGTAGTGTTTTCCAGAATAAGATGTTCCTGGAATTGACTCTTATTTTAAATATAACTTCATAAAGAATTTTATTATTAGATAAAGTATTGAATAAAGACTTTTATACCTGTATTGGCCACCATAGCTGTGCTATTAATCATGGATAATAAAGCTTTAAGTATTGTGAGTTCCATGGATATTGTAAGATTTCTCCTTGCATATTCCGAAGATAGTATGATCCTTGTCCCGTTGATGCTTGTATTATATACGGACCGTCCCAGGTTGGTACGAACTTCCCAGTACTTTTGTCCCGATGGTATTCCGGGATTTGTCGTAAAACATATTGTCCTTGGACAAAGTTTCGTGACTTGACCCTTTTTTGGTAATCCTGTGCCAACCTTCTTTGATAATTTTCCATTTTGTGGAGTGCCACCTCTCTTTTTTCTTCCAAATCATCCAACTTTTGTAACATTAAATCTGAATTTAGATTTTTCTCCCATGCTTCTGTTCTAGTTGTAGGTAGAATGATTTCTATTGGTATAACTGCTTCTGTCCCTTAGGTAAGAAGGAATGGTGACTCTCCAGTTGATTCTTTTCTTGTGGTGCGATACGCCCATAATGTATTATGCAATTGTTCACACCATCGTTTGTAATATCCATCCAATTTTTTCTTCAAATTTATTGCAATTGTTTTATTTGTGGATTCAGCTTGTCCATTACTTTGGGGATAAAATGGTGTGGATTTGTGTTTCTGAATGTTATATGCTTCAAATAGCATATCAATGTTCTTTCCTTGAAATTGCTGTCCATTATCAGAAACTAAGGCTGCTGGAATCCCAAATCTACAGATGATATTTTCAAATAAAAATGTGAACACATTAGAGTCTCTGATCCGAGCTAATGCTTTAGCTTCTACCCACTTGGTAAAATAATCGGTGGCCACTATTAAATATTTTCTCTTTTTGGTCCCTTCAACTAACGGACCAACAATATCTACCCCCATTTCGCAAATGACCATGGACTGAGTATAGAATTAAGCTTTGTGGCAGGTGCTTTGATTTTCTTTGCGAATCGTTGACATTCTTCACACCTTCGTACCATGTTTTCTGAGTCCTTAAGCATGGATATCCAATAAAAACCTTGGGTTTTAGCTTTTAATGCGAGTGAACGCCTTCCACTGTGGTTTCCCGCATCTCCATAATGTATTTCTTTGAGTATCTGTATTCCTTCCTTTTGTGATCAGCATCAGGATAATGGCCCGAGGAATGATTTACGATACAAAATTCCATCCTGAAGCTGGTAATTATCCGATTTGAGTTGAATTTTTCTTTCTTCTTTAGAATTTGAAGGCAATATGTTATCTTGTAGATATTGATGAATCGGAATCCTCCAATCTGGTTCACTTGGTTGATCATCTACTTGTTGAGGCATAGATGGGGCATTTTGTATTGCGGGATCATTAATTTCTTCTATCACATATCCTTCTGTGTTATGAAGTGCTTTTATCTGGATAGATGGTTCATATATTCTTCCGACTTTTATTGCTGTGACATTAGGATCGTTTACCATGGAGGAAATGAATGCCAGTGCATCAGCATGTCGATTTTTGTCTCGGGACAGATGCCGAAAAATAATGTTTGGGATTTGATTTGCTAAGATTTGAACAAGGTTTTTATATTGTACTAAATATTCATCAAGTGTTTGATATTTTAATTCGACTTGTCGAATTACCAACTGTGAATCACTTGTGAGTCGAACATTGCTTATTCCTAGCTCGATGATGAGTTTTAGAGCATGAACCATAACTTCATATTCTACTATGTTGTTTGTATGTTCTTCAAACTCAAGACGGAATGGATGTTTCATTCGTCCTCCCATTGGTGCAGTAATCACAATGCCAATTCCTGGTCCTTCCTTGTTTCGGGACCCATCAACAAAGACTTCCCACCTTTAAGAATTTGTTGAGTTCAGAATATCTTGTGGTCCTCTTCCTCGTATCCTGGTAATCCTTTAACATAGATAAAAAATGAATTATTAATGTGATGAAAATTTTAATGAAAAAGTTTTAAATAAGTTAATTTTTTTTCCACCTATCGGACCTTGAATTTCATATTCTTCTTCAATCGGGAAATCTGCAAGAAAGTCAGCTAAAACTTGAGATTTTTTGTGCAGTTTGCAACTCATAAATGATGTTGAATTGTTCTAGATGGGCGTTCCATTTTGCGATCCTTCCTACTTTTCCTGTATTCTTTAATACTGATTGTAACGGTGCCTTGCTCGGGACACGAACATAATGTGTGAGAAAATAAGTACGTAACTTCTGAGTGGCAAAGACCAATGATAAAATGAGTTGTTCGATTTTAGTGTAATTTCTTTCTGCCGAATTAAGGGTTTTGCTGATATAATATATCGGTTTTTCTATTTTCTCATTAGTACGTACCATCACTGCGCTGATTGCATCTTCCGTTGCCGCTATATACAAAGTTAATATTCTTCAGGTTCCGGTTTCTGTAATGCTGGCAATGTAGCCAGATGTTTTTTTATGTTTTGGAAAGCTTGTTCACATCGATCATTCCAATCAAATTTATTTTTCTTCTTGAGTATATCAAAAAAGGGTTTGCACCGTTCTGATGATCTGGCAATAAATCTGCTTAAAGCAGCCAAACATCCATTTAATTTCTGTACACTTTTAATGCTGTTGGGTGATGGCATGTCTGTTATTGCTTGAATCTTTGTTGGATCAACTTCAATTCCATTTTTTGTAACCAAGTAACCCAAAAAACGTCCCGAAGTAACACCAAAAATACACTTCTCCGGATTAACTTTCATCTTGTATTTTCGTAATGCACCAAAAATTTCAGTGAGGTCTTGTAGATGATTGATAGATAATTTGCTCTTTACCAACATATCATCCACATAAACTTCTAGTATTTTTCCGATCCAAGGTTTGAATATTGCATCAACCAGTCGTTGATATGTTGCTCCCGCATTTCGTAATCCAAACAGCATCCTGGTATAGCAATACAACCCCGTAGAGTGAAGAACGCTGTGTGTTCTTGATCAGCTTCTGCAAGTGCAATCTGGTTGTATCCCGACTGACCATCCCTAAAAGATAATGCCTCATGGCCTTCTACAGCATCTACCAACTGATCAATGTTGGGAAGTGGATAACTATCTTTTGGACATGCTTTATTTAAGTTGGTAAAGTCTATACAGATTCTTACTCCACCGTTCTTTTTTGGAACGATCACCATATTTGAAATCCACGTTGGATATCGCACTTCACGAATGAATCCTGCATTTAAAAGCTTTGTTAATTCTTTTTCTACTGGATCGTGATACTCCGGTGCAACCTTTCGTATCCGTTGTCGAAATGGTATAACATCGGGACGTATTTGTAATTCATGTTGTACAATACTTGGGTCTATCCCGGGCATATCTTTCATCTTCCATGCAAATATATCTACAAAATCACGAAGTAGCTTGATTAAACTTTGCTTCATGTCTTCTTTCATCAATGTTCCAATTCGCACTTGTGTAGGCCATTCTGAAGTTCCAATATTTATAATTTTAGTTTCTTCTACAGAAGTGAAAATTGGTTTAGGATTCCCGATCGAAGTTGGATTTCCCTTTAATTGCTATGAGGGTCCTTCGAACTGCTGACTTGTTGAATTTTCTTGATTCTTACTGCTTTCTCCTAATTCATTTGTTGTTTTTTGTTCGATGTTTCTTTTCAAGTATTGATTTATCTCCTCTTCCTTTGCTTTGATTTTACGGTCTTTCTTCCTTTCCCGCTGTTGTTGTTCCCGTTCTTCATGCATTCTTACCTCTGCTATTATACAAAAATTCGCATCATCTTGATCTTCCTTGATCTCTATCTTCTTGCGGTGTTGGAAACCGTAAATATTGATGATAAGTTGAAATTACACCTTTCAGCTGGTGTACCCATCGTCTCCCAATTACTGCATTGTACGGGGATGGAGCATCTACTACGCTGAATCTTGTCAAGATGTTAATTGGTCCAACAGATACTTGCAAATCAATATCTCCTTCAGGTCTTGAATCCATTCCGTTGAACCCATAAATTACATATCGGGACGGGATTAACTGATCTTTTTTGAGTCCCATTTTGCAAAATGTGTCATGAAACAACACATTTAAAGAACTGCCCCATCCAAAAGAATTTTTCTAACGTTCCATCCTGACATTAGCAATGTAAGAACCAAAGGATCATTGTCCATCTCAATTTCTTGATTTACTTCCTGTGCTGAGAAAGTTAAAGGGGATGCCATCCAGTCTTCCCAAGCTTCCGTTATCCTTCCTGATACTTTAAAAATTTCATGGTCTCGAATCCTCTTGCACAACTTTTTATTGATTGCTGCGTTCATATTTGTATCTCTTTCTTCTGAAAATGATATCATATTAATGGTGTGTTTGTTATATGGGATATGCACTGCCTTGCCGTTGTCTGGTCTTGCTATTGGTTCGGGCCTTTGAATAAATTCTTTCAACTCTCCTGCATCAATCATTTTTTGTACCAGTATAATAAAATTCCTGCAATTATCGGTTGTGTGCCCTTTATAACAGTGGTACTCACAATAATCTTTCGAACGTTGTGTGAACTCAGGATGATTGCCTTTTGATGATGGCCACTGAAAATCGGGTTTATTTTTTATGATTTCGAATAATTCAGAATATGATATATTGAGTTTTGGGAACACTCTTTCTGGAAATCGCTGAACAAAACTTTTGCTATCCCCTTGCCGTGGGCGCTTTGATTCCCTTGGTTCAGATTTATGAGGGAATTTCTTTTTTTTTGTTCTGGTGATACTTCGATTGAATTTGTCCTTTTCATGTTTCTTTGATTTCGTGAATTACTTCTTGGACCTTGTTCTTGCACATCTTGCAGTCTTGCAAATGTTTCTATTATTTCCCTGAGCTTTCCCTCGGTTTTGGGATTGTTATGATGAATTTCAATGAAAAGTTGACATCTCCGATCAGCGATTCCCCATTTATAATGATTGATTGATGTACTTGAATCTACATCTCCAATTGCTTGACAAATTGTATGCCATCGAGCCGTATATGACCGAATCGTTTCTTCTGGCCATGATGTAAGGGAATATAATCTGTCCACTCCCGAATCAACGGGCTTGTTGTACATGTATGCTTCGAGAAATTTCCTCACTAATTGTGAATAACATTGAATAGAACTTTCTGGCAATTTGTCATACCATAATAATGCTGAACCTTTCAAACTTGATGGGAAGCATCGGCACATTATTGCTTCGTGTCCATCCCATCGTGACATCACTCGATTATAATATTTTAAATGTGAAGTCGGGTCCTTCGTACCATCATAACATTCAAATATATGGATATTGTATTCTCTTGGAAATGGAACACATGTCAACTGTTGAGCCAGCGGTGTCCGCTTGGCTTCTTTCAGCACCTCTTCTGTTCTTCCCCCTTCTTTATTTTTTAATCCTTTTATCTCTTCTTTCATTTGCTCCATTGCTTCAATACATTTTTGCCATTATGCACGTTGAATTTCTTGATTTTCCCGTTGCCTCCTAGCTCGTGATGATGATCCTACTAACACCATCCTCTGATCTTGATTTTCTTTTCATTTCTGGGTGCACGTCTTCCAGAAATTGCTTCTTGACTTCGTGACCCTGTTGCAGCTTGTCTTTCCTCGCGTTGAATCACATTTTTCAAAGCTTGATTTTCTCTGGTTAATAATTCGATTCGATCATGACTGGCCCTTTGTTCTCTTCTTATTTCATTTATTTCTTTCATCAGATTTTGGAGATAATTTACTTCATTTCTTGAATCTCATGATGTGACGAATGATTTTGAATAATGGTATTTGGTTTTAATTCATGAATAGGTGAATGATTTCCTACATCACTCTGTTGTTGTTCTGGCTCACTCTCTCCTTCCCTTTGTCTGTAACTTTGTCTGTCGTTACTGTCTTGATTTCCAGAGCCTGCTTCTTGAGACATATTTCTTCTGGATTCTTTGTTTCTTGATTATTTCTTTTTTCCCTTGAATTTTAATGATCTTTTTAAAAGTTAGCCGTATAATTTCTTAACTGATTATTTAATAAAGAAAGTGACATAGACTAGTTTTCTGACCTTTTAAAAATCTATCTATACTTTTAGTAAAATAATTTGTATCATCTACCATGAATCTTTTAAAATACATATAATAGGAAATCAAACATTTAAACAGATCCATTCAAACTTAAAACTTTTTCTTTTCAATGACATACAATTTCCATTTTGCATATCACAAAAAGGTTATTATGCAAAAGAAATCACATGTTAGCTAAAGTTAAATTAAGCCAAAATGTTGCATAGAACTATCAAATTCTTTATACTAAATTTCTTTACTTTTGAAATACATATATAACAGAAAAATCCATTTTTCATGAACAGGTAGGATAAATCCTTTAACCCATTCCCTGTTTCTAGCGCCAAATTGTTTATGCCCAAATTCCCATTGACATCAACAACCAATGATTTGATGAAAAACAGTAAATAGAAAGATTTTAACTAACAATTTGATACACAAAATCCTCTTTAAAATCAATTTATGAGAGATTTCAATTAACCATTTATTTACAAATCAAATATCTGATCAATTACAGTCTCAAATTCATAATCTTTTTAAGTATAAAAGATGAACCATGATAGTGAAACTTTTAAATAGTATCTTACACAATGAATACATACCTAATGATCTTTTTCCTTCTTTTCTGATTACTCTTCCTTAGCCTCTTCTTCTTTTTAATTTTTCCCACCCCTTCTCTGTTGAATGCTCTCTTCTATTTATAGATTATCTAATGGGTCCCTCTTTTCCCGATACCTTCTTTCGTTCTCCTTATTATCTTTGGATCGGGATGATTGTATGGTTGACAGGTCATGCTCTTTACTTTTTGGTCCGTTACCTTGCATGATTAACACGTACTCTTCGTTCTTTGAGAATCATCTTTGTCCCGATCACATGTGTCAACCATGTGGTTAAAGTAAATAAAAGTAATTATTGTCTTTACTTTCTCGTTCCAGATTCATTATTACTCTTACTTTCTCGCTCCATGTTCATTATTACTCTTACTTTCCCGTTCCATATTCATTATGACTCCTACTTTCCCGTTCAATAAGCATTTAATGCTATCTGTTTCGATCAGTGTGATACTACTTTCCCGATCTTATGTGTCAAACATGCAGGGATTTACACACATCTGTCCTTTTCGATCCTTTGATACGGCTTTGATTGTGCTTCTCGTTCTTCTTAGTACCGATAACTCCTTCTTTAATCGTCTTACACGTGTCGTCCTCCTTTTATTTCCCAACAATATCACACAAATTAGGGTTTCAAGAACCGACACTCTCTTCTTTTTTTTTTTCTGAAAATTTTGTTTCCATGAAGAATTTCAGTTGAATCGAAGGATTAAGAGGAAAGGAAACTTATCTTTATAATTAATTATCCTTCGAATCACTGATGTTGGTAAATATGCAGTCTTGATTTTTTTTAATCTTTCGCCACCGATCCAAAGTTGTTCTTCAAGAACACATGTAATTTTCTCCAAATAGGTTTGTTGTGAAGAACCCAATTGATGTTCTAGAGTTTCCCTTACGTGTATATAAATGATATTATAACTATATAATGCGACGATTCCTTTCAATAAAATCTCTGTCTCTTTTTCTCATATCCTGTGTTTTATAGGTATTTTTACTTAAACAGATTATCAGCACAAGTTCTGTCTTCTCCCGCAAGGGAAACTATTCTTCACGAGTCCACATGGACCATCAATCTCCCTAATTTCTTGTTTAATATACTAGTTTTCACATCCTAGTTTTTGGTTTCTTCTTGATAATCAAGAAATTCTAGGGAAAAATATAGAAATTTTTCGGTACAGTTTTGCAAAAAATATATTATATTTTATCAACTAAACCCGGAAGAAGGAGTAATATGCAATATATAAAATCTATCGTTGATTTAGCCTCCAAATTATGGGGTTTATTAGTTCAAGTAGTGGATTTGTTACTTTGTTCCAAGCTAGGAAATGAGGAGAACGAGTATTATGAGGAATACCAAAAACCTTACTTGTTAGCCTCCAAAAACTTGGAAAGGATTAACAAACATTTTTTAATTGTTTTTTTTTATGATAACTCAACCTAGGTTAGGATATCCCAACTACTAAGCACGCTTTAAGTGACTTACCTGTCGATTTACAATGAAGTAAGTACAGAAAATTCTTGTAAATTTTTTTGGCCAAAATCTGACAGATTTTGGCCAGAATTCACTAAACTAATCTTTAAAAAATTATAATAATAAATAAATTAATCATTTAAAATTTTAAAAAATAATATCTAAATTAAAATAATTAATTAATACAATTTAGACAAAGGCGTATTAGCCATTAATAATAATACGTAGGTATAGGAATTTTTATTTTATTTAAAATATTATTTTTTTAATCTTTTCTATAGGCCTTCATCTAGTCAAGTAAATCTATTTATTTAAAAAATCTAGAACAAAAAAAAACTACAAAATGAGAAAAAACAAATACTATAAAATACTTATATTTCTTAATTTCGATTAATCTATTTACCACCTATATTTTTTATCCTTATTGATTTCCACCCTAATTATCCTATTTACCACCATAATAGTTTAATAGATATTCTAATTATTTTAAATGAAAAATAAAATTAAAGAAAAGAAAAGTTATACATTGTTTTGAGGTTCCCTAATGCGTTGAAGCACCCAATTTGGAACAGAGTGACTCTCATTGTTAACAAGACTAAGATAAGTTTTAGCTAATGAATGAGTTGTATCATTTGGCTACCTTGGAACATAAGTCAGCTTTGAAATGAAATTAAAACATCCAAACAATCTTGAACTAAATTGTAGTTTGTCCACTTCACATCATTCTTCCTTTAATCAAGGGAGAGCACCGTATTTTGACAGTCACCTTCCAAGCGAAGATGTTGTATGCTTTTGTTTCTTTTCCCACATGACAGCTTCCAAAGCTGTTTTAGCCTCCGCATATTCTGGATCTACATGTTTGAGGGGCAACGTGTAATTTCATGCCTTGTACCTATATGATTAGTCTAAATCCTGCATTTTCGGACTCCTTGATATAAGAAACATCAAAATTTATCTTCTTAACACCCAGTTTGGTTGAAAGAATTGGAATCATAAGAATTTAATTATGGAATAATCCAATTATTTGAATTGAATTCAAATCCAAAAAATTAGTGTTTGGCTAAGGTAATTCAATTATTTTTGTTTTTACCTCGGAATCCATTTCATTGCACTATTGGACTAGTGCAATGGAAATCTATTATTTTGGAGGGAATTAGATTCCTAAGAATCAAAAATCTTAATTACATAGAGTTGATTTATCCCGTTTGGTTCAAGTAATTGGATTACCTAGCCTTCAATTCCTTGAACCAAACACGCTATAAAAGAAACTAATGGGAAAGACCGGTTAATAATGTTAGAGACGGAAGAATTATTAGATTTATCAAATCTATGGACCATGGAATTTAACCGATCAACATATAAATTGTTAATTATGTTGGTTATAGAGCCAATATTAACCTGCACACTATCAAATACCACAACACATCTAATTTTCTATATGCGCCATAAGGTGATCCCCTGTTTCAGCATCACCTTAAAATTGGGTACAAAATTAGCACCATAATCTACAAAAGCAATTTTTAACCAATTAAGCAAATTCATATTAGTACTGCTAAGATTCGCAGTACCAAAATCTGCATCCCAGATTCTGTTAGCAATGTCACATTCAAGAAAGAGATGTTCCTGGAAATTACCACACAAAGGACGTATAATATTGATATTAGGAAGGACTCTAGCAAGCTTATCAGTGGTAGGAAGGAAGTCTTGAAGACATTTCCAAAGAAAATGGAAAATTCTTGGGGAAGATTAAGTTTCAAAAAAATATATTCCAAATGACATAATTCACCAACCGAGTATTTTGGTTACCAGAAATATCATTTTGAATTACTTTATAAACATTCTAAATAAAAAAGCTTTCCAGTATTAGAAGGTAACCAATTAATTTTATCTTTTGTTTTGAAAGAAATTCTTATGGTTGTAATATCTTTCACAATATCCTCGTCAAATAAGGCTTTAAAAGTATTTACACACCATTGTTTAGTGTCACTATCTAACAGTTGAGAAACATACCTCATACCAGTAGAAACATGTCAAGAATTAAGAATACATCTCTACTGGGTACCTACCTATCCTTCTGTATGTTAACTTTCTCACATGTGCCAATTTCCTAACAATAATGCTTTCGCACGATGTCCAAACTTTGATTAATCCTCGCAAGACACAAGAACCATTTCTAGAGTAGTCATCATACAAGGGTGTATATGGTGATTTTTTGACGAAGGAAAATCAAGGGTAAGATGGTTATTTCATAATCAACCAGTTTGGCTTAAACCCATTTATCTTTCCAGGACGCAATCGACTCTTATGAACACGATTCATACTTTAGTGTCATAGACGGAGCTCAGGCCTAAGCCTAAGAAGAAGTTAAATACGAAGCTAATGCTTAATCCAAGTCTCAACTCTAAGATCAAGGAGAGACTCGAGCCTAAGATCAGGGTGAGATCCAAGCTTAAGCCTGGGGAAAGATTCAAGCTTAAGCTCAAGACAGGATTTAAGCTAGCCTCAAGACGTAACCGAAGCTTCGGCTTCGACTCAGAATGATTCAGCCTAAGTCCAATAACAATGTTAGCTCATGATCCATAGAATCATGATAACTCTACAGCTAGTCTCACGAGCAAGATCAAGACTCTGCTACGCCTCTGGGTCTATAACATATCATAAGCCAATAACGTTGAACTCATGACATCTAAGATTCATGAGCTTATCTAAACTCAAAAACGTCTATGAGTTTGCAAGCATGTTCATGGAAACATTCACCCCTCATATATCGCAAGATATACAAGGAAATTGGGTCCCTGCTCTCCTCATAGACAAACATCACGTCCCTGATCTCCTCATTGACAAACATCAGGTATCTGCTCTCTTTATAGACAGACACCAGAAATTTGTCCCTACATAAATGGACGAACATACCTTTGATCTTCTAAATACACGGACAAATCTCCTTGCTCCTCTAACTGGACAACAACATGCCTTAGCTCTTCTCATAGACAATGGCCAGGGTTTTACTCCTCTCTCGGACGACCATGTCTCTGTTCCTCGTATAAACGGATGACCATGTTAGGTCTACACTTGACCTCATCCTTTGCCTCTGCTCATCTGATAGGCATACAGCCAGGTCAACACTTGACCTCAGCTAAATCAATCATCGACTCCTCTTAAGGCCGGTCTTGTCTCTGTTTCTTTCTTAGAAAAACAGTCATACTGGGTTGATGCTCTACCTTATCTAAGCTTGTATGTCACACACATCTATCATAGGATACCTCGTGCTCTCCAAATGACTTAGGTCGGCCATAAACGTACAAATATAAGTATTTCTCCACTTCAGTCAATATCTACTACATAGACTATCACTACGTCATACAACACATCATACACGAAGGCTGACTAAGTCACAACATGTTGGATATCTTTAGGTTTTTGGTCTGGAAATCTATAAAACATGTGAGTATACAGCCTACTCACAGAAGGAAGAGAATAGTCGGTGGAGTTTATATGAATCAAAGGGGATAAAGGCAGTTATTCTTGGAAGATAAACTCAACTCTCTCTATATATCCTTAACTATCCCTATAATCACGGATGTACGACTTATCATATATCTCGTCCTTATTCCACCGACTTGAGATTAGGGTTTTGCAGCTATAAATAGGCCAAAAATCAATCATTCTGAAATTAGTTCACAACTTTAGAAGCAACTTTCGCTACAAACCTCTAAATCGATCTCTTCTCTTTCATCTTCTCTCCCTAAGCCCGACCATGATTCCTCTTTTGTGACTGAAGCAATCTTCGAACGACCATTATATTGGTTTAGCCGAGGGTTGTTTGTAATGAACCTTCCGCGCTCATCGTAAACCTTAACAATCTTCATCTCAAATTACCTAACTAAGTTTTATGTATCTGCACAAAGGGATTCGATTTAGCATAGTACTTACACTTTAGAATTCTGGCCCATAAAGCATCATGATCTTGTAACATTCTTCAATCTAGTTTACAAAGCATGCATGCATTTATTGCGAATAGCGGATTGCTTAATACACATCCCCCATAAGGCCTTAAGCTTAGCTATATACTTCCATTTCTTAAGGAAAAACCCTTTATTAGGTTACTTCTTATCTCACCAAAACCTCATATGAATAACGTCCATTCTATCAGTTAACTTTTTTGACATTAGAAAAACAACCATTTGATAAGTGGAAATATACTACAACAAAACATGGTTTTTGTAATGAAAAATAATATTACAGATATTTGATTTTGTGTTAGAAATATACCTTTTTGACATTTTTTATTTGTCGTTCAATGTGTTACAAAAAGAGGTGTCAAAAATAATCCGTTCACGCTTTTAGCGTCACTTATGTGAGGGTATTTAGTAGCATATTTTTTATCGTAATTTTTTTTTACGTCACAAATAGTTTGTGTGCCACATAAGCTGTTTTTTTCCCATTTTATGAGTAACTTATTTATTTATTTTTCAAATTATTAAATAAAAAAATTATATGCCGTTTTCTAAAATAATATTTTGCATTTTTAGAATGGACAATAATTATAACAATTTACTGTTAAGATAAATAAATTTATGCTTCAAAAAAAATAAAAAAATTATGCAATCATGTTTCGAAACTATGCCATTGAATAAGTTGAAAACAAATGAATAAAAATGATCATATACTTTCCAGTAAACAAAAATTGCAATAAGCTTCAGATTACATGTTAACTAAAAAACATTTTATAAATCCATTGTTGAACCAAATTTACATACATTTACATAAATTGGTTCTCTCAACGACGAAGCATGCATATTAGCTTTTGACAATCAAATTTTAATTCTAATCCTCCTAGTGTTGCTCTAGATCTGGAATCCGTTCTTTTAAGTTGAAGTTGAACATATTCTTATATGATTAGTTATCTCGTTACCTGTAAAAGGAATTCCACATATAAACGATTAAAGAAAAAATAAAAGCCCGTATTTACAAATCAGTAATGATTTTGATAGATCTAAAGTAATAGGAATAAGGAATACTAGTCGAGTAATAGAAATAAGGAATACTAGTCGAGTAATAGAATAATAAACCGCCGAGTATTTGGAGGAAGGCGGAAGACAGCTGCAGATATAATTCTTGAAGCAAAGTCTATTGTAACTTTGTGGTCTTCTAATGAGGACATATTTTTTTCAATTCCTATAAGCAACATCCTCTTCAATTGGAATGTGGTTGTTGCTTAACTTATGTCAAATCATGTGATGGTGTTTTTTTCTCTTTTTATATTTATTCAATTTCAATCTTTTCGTCAAAAAAAAATAAAAAATAAGGAATACGTCAATTAGATCTTCAACTTCTTAGCCTTGAGAGTATTCTCCGTTTCATACTTTCATCCCCATTTTCCTGATTACATCTAAAAAATAAATTTAAAAATTCCCAAAATCTAAAGTCTATGTAACAGAGAAACTAATACAAAAAAAAAAAAAAATCCTCAAAAACTAAAAAATTGTACGGTCGTATCAGTAACTTACCTTTTTAGATATATAGTTTTGTCGAATTTCTCCATGGAAATGTTTTTTTGTCAAAGGAATAAGAAATATAAAATAATAAAAAAAGAGCGAAATAAATTACCTTATACTGCGTGACGTATTTTTTGAATCTATTAGATTTGTTAAAAAAATATTTGGTAATGGTGGTGGTGGCTAGTTTTGATGACATATCTGATCGGTTTAGAAGAAGGTAAGAGGGAAGAAGAAGATGTGATAATTTTTTTAGATTTACTCCATATATATTTTTCTCAAACAAATATATGGAAACAAATTCTTGTGGAAGACTATTTTCTATTTTTTTTTTTTTTGATTTGCACGATAAGTTGGGTGGTCGATTTGTTGACCAAAATCTTTTATTCGAAAAAAGTTTGTTAAGCAAAATCAAAAACGGGATTTTAGAAGAAAAACAAGTTGTCGTGTAATACTAACCAACTTCTTGTGACAGTACAGATGTTGCAAATTAATATATTCATAGTATTTTGATACTTAGCTAACACAATATATGTACGACATACAGTACGTCACATTTGAGTATCTTTTCTTGACGCTTTTTATAATGTTGCAAACATAATATCACAAATGCATCTGTTTGTTGTAATGATAGAACCTAAAATATACTAAGTCATTATAGTTTCACCAGCTTGGTTAAGAAACTTTGACTCCCAACTAGCTAACCTGTCATTAGAATAATCAATTACACCTAAATATGAATAAGTTTTGTTCCTCTATAGTAACAAAGGGACACCTAATTATAAGTATTTATTATTTAAAGAAATTCTCTTGATCGCTAAGATGTTATCTATATCATTCTTAATAACCACACGCACCTTAGGACTAAAGGCTAAACCAGATTTATCTAGATTAACAGATTTCCCAGAGATTGCTAAATTGCTCAATAATGGTTGATATATATATATATCTAACTCCCTACCATTAGACTTAAAGAAAATTAAGCAGATAAAAAATAAATGAGACACAACATAACTAGACGTAGTAACTTTCAAACTATGAATAATATTAGCATGTTCAGTGGATATTAAAGCTCTAGAGAAAGAATCCATGAACATAATAAACAAGTACGAATATAGAGGGTCTCCTTGCCTCAATCCTCTTTGAGGTAAGTAGACATTACCTGGGGAACCATTGAGAATAATGGATGTGGAGGCAGTAGGTAAGCATTGGTCAACCATAGCACACTTATTGGCACAAAATCCCAATATAGATAAAGTAGTGATGCAGTGATGCATGTCGTAGGTGCAACAAATTATTTAAGATATTTTCCACTAATACTAAAAAGTAATATAACGGTAGTAAGGATCATTCCACGAGGAGCTGTGTAATTGTTATTTATTTTTGACTTATTGTGTAACCAAAAGGGGGGTTGTAGAGTTATTAAACACAAAAATAAAAACTAAATGATGGTTAATGAGTCATTATCCATCACTAAACATATGATTAATCAACAATTTAGATTTATTTTCTTATCTCTCCATATACCAATAACCCTAGAACATCCTATCACATGCTTATTCTGGCTAAACTCCTATAATTATCAAAGATGCAAGAGTCATTCTTTGAATTCTTCCCACTAAATAACTTGGCGTAAGAGCCAGTCAAGTTTAACCCAATGAAAGCAATGGTATATATGAGTTATGTTATTCTAAGCAACCTGACGCAAGAGCCACTTGGACTTAACCTAGGTTACGCTTCTACGTGCATGGAAACATCCCGTCGTTAGAAACTATGTTATGCTACTTGTAACAAGAGTTTTTCGATAATTTCGGATCTCAACCCCAGACTAGTTGTAGATATATTATCAGGTTTATTTAATTTTCAACTTAAAAAATCAATACAACAATCATACATGGTGATATTAGTAGTAGAACATAAACGATTAAAGAGAGAATAAAAGAATAAAAATTACTTAATTAATTGAATTACCATGTCTAGGACTTCAAATTAATCCTCAACCAACAAAAGAACTAACTAAGCATGTATAAAAGAGAAAATATTTTGGTTCCCCCTTCAAAGGGGTAAACCAAAATCTGCCCTCTTATGTGTAAAAAAGTTGTGTAGAAAGTTGTATATAGGCCCCCTTTTATATAGTCTCTTGTAACCTCCTCTTGATATTTATCCAACTAGAACACGTAACTTCCTAAAAATCCAACAAAAACCCTATTTTTTCACGTCCAAGGCAAGCCCAAAATGCATATCATCTTTCTCTTCCTGCATATGCCCAAAACAGGCCCAACAAAAACCTAATTCAAGTCGGTTTTAATGTTTTTCCCTAACACTTTTATTGCCATTTCTATTACTTTTGGTTGATTCGTCCTAATATGAGAATAAAATAGAAAACAAGAGTAATACAAGGTAGAGTATGGAATATTGACACTAAAAATATGTAATTTAAGCATTTATCAAATTCCCCCATACTTATATTTTGCCAGTCCCCGAGCAAACTACTTCCTAAACTAACCTAACTCACTTTCGGAGGAATCACGGTTACACTTAGCATATGTAACAAGCCTTTAAACCCCTAGGTGTCCCTAGCGGACGAGTTATAGTCTCGTGTGGGTTTACAAAAGTTATACCCATAAAACCTACTCCAACCCTATATACTTCAAAGTCACAAGCATCCAAAGATCCATGAGGACATAAAGTTTGTGCACTTAATAATGAGAAGTTAGAATTACAAGATAACATTATTCTTAAATCATAAATACACTTAATCGAGAAAGAGGATATAATGTGTCAAAGTTATGCCATACGATGGAGTGAAGCCATGAGAGCAATTAATAAGCATTTCGTCTCGACTACTGCCTCATCGACCGGTCACTCATAAAACGATAAAAATGGGTTAAGCATGTGTGTAGGAAGGAATAAAGAAAAGAATACTTACACATGGAAAGCTGACACTTATTTTACATTTATGATGGTATCACAGAAAGGAAATCAACCATATGCGAGGATGAGAATGTTCACCCACCTTCTCATCTGATCTACATTCAACACCACTCTCCAACGTCCAATAGAAACAACTTTGTCTTCTTCTTCAGTTTCAACTCTTAATGATAAACTGTCGAACTTCGTAAAACTTTGACAACTTGTATTTTTTTTCCTTAAATTACTTGTTATTTAAAATCTTCTATGAATTTCTTTTTCTGTAGGGCCTTACTCATTATATTTTATTCTTTTTTTTTCTTTTTTTTTTAATTACTGTAGGAAAAATGTTTTAGCACTTGATTTTTCACAACTTTGGTATTATCTTGGTCACAAAACTTTAAAAACTCACATCTTTCTGTTTTTCTTCCTCTTTTCAATTCTTTTGTTGCTTGTAAACCTTAAAAGTCTTCAAATTCTTCATAAAATGGTATTGCTCCGCTGGTTGATGATGATATGTTTCTATGGTCATGCCTCTTGCAATTCAGACTACAAGATGAGGTTAGTTTGCAATTTTGATGTCACCCCCATGATTGATATAATTAGCACTCAAGAGATCAAAAAGTTCTGAAGGGGTGCGAGGATGAGTAGATTATCATTTTACTCAGATTTAACGAAGATGAAATACTCTGAAAGAATGCTGAAGCTTTGGTGCCTCACTCAATAGGTAGCCTCCACTAATGATTGATATATCTCTAATATTACATTCCTTTTGCACCAAATTTGCCACCGACAAGGTTAAGTTCATCATGATTACTCTCTCAATGACTAAGAATACTTAATGTAAGTTCACTAGGACTTCCAGGTACAATTATTTGGTAAGAACTCCATATATAAACTTAGCTAAAAGTATATTACGTGACTCAAAAATCTATAATAGTTGGAGGTTCAAGCAAATATATATACAAAAGCTCGAAAAAATATTACCTACGAAGCTAAAAACTAACTAAAAACTAAAAAAAAATCCATATGCTAAATAATCCCCCACACTTAAACTTCACATTCTCCTAAATGGTCAAAAGCAAAATTTCTGAATTTTGACACAACAATATATTAACCTCGAAAATTTTACATATTTGTAAGGAATTTGTCATAACATGACAAAAGTTGATCGCCTACGTCTTTTCTATAACGTGTCAATAGGGCACAATGTTTCGCTAAACGGAGTGACAATTACAGCCTCTGGAGTGACTGATATGCAATTTAAAAAAGTTTCTAGAAAAATACAAAACTAAACTTACCAGGCCAATTGCTCCAATGTTTAGCAGAATTCAAATTATTTTATTTTTTTTTGCAAAAGAAAGGTGAGTCTTTCCCCTTCAAAATTTGGGGTCACACTCAATTCAGACTCCTAACGAAGTATCTAGAGATATTTTATTGATCAATGTGCGATAAAAAAAATTCTGACGAGAAATTTTTTATCAAAATTTTCTTCATTATGGATTTAGGAGTTTATAAAATTAAACATTGAAATGCAAATATGATATGCAAACTATAAAAAATTAAAAATAAAAGGGATTAAGATACAAAACCTATGGGATGCCTACCATTTAACGCTTAGTTTAACGTCATTTTCCTGGTTTTCTGGTCGCCCGTATACCAACAATATAAAAATTTGAGGGTCCACATAAATAACGATTTGCAATGCTAATAACAGCTTCATGCAAATGTTAGCATAAGATAAAAATACCTAAATATTTATTTTTTTCTACACTTGGAAGTGTATATAAAATGGGTTCCACCTGGCTAACTTGCACACTGTTAGAAAAAAACATCTTTAATGGTGGATACCTAGATGCAAAATAATCCGTTAAAACCTTGGAAGCACGCAACTCTTTGAGAAACTACATCGATTAGGGGAGGAGGATAATAAAAAAATAGGATCATGCAAAGGATTAGACAAACCTTCCACTATTTCTTGTAATGAATTATTTACCTCATTGTATTGTGGTCCTCTATCAAACTCTTTTAAAACCATTCTTTATTAGTTTATTTCTCAACCAGAATCTCGACATTAATATTATCATTATAATCTCCGACAAGCTCAATTATTAAATATTTCATACTCCTCGTTGGCATCAGACCAAAAAAGTCATTGAGTTGGATACATTATTATTTTCCATAGTGCATTCCTTAGGGATGTCACTATGAGTTGGTTCAAATGATGTATTTTCATAATCATCGTCACATTCATAGTTAACATAAGTTTGACCAATGATAATTTTTGTGTTTCTAGTCTCAATTGCATCCTTTTGAATAGGTGATTGATCATTATTAAGGTCAAGAATAGAGTTGGATACATTATTATTATCTAAGATCCCCAAAAGTTGGTCTTTTTCAGAATCACCATTGATCATATAATTATTGTGCACAAGAATGTTAGAATGGTTTTGGCTTTGAGACCAAACTTATTCTTCTTTCATTTCTTCTTCATATAGATCAATGTACATCCTTAAATTATCTGCACCTTTTTGAAGTTCTTGAAATGATTCATTAGTGCCCTGTTGATGTAACTGAATTTGTTGTTGGTATGTATGAGAATAATCAAAAGGCTCTGGGGAATATTGATCAAAACCAAAGGATTGATTATGATTATACCCTTAGGATGGTTGGTAATTGTCAAAATATTGAGAATTGTAATTAAACTGATTACCAACATAATATGCCTGATCTTGTGTATCATACATGTTATTTCCGTAAGGAAACATGATGACGTAAATAGAGTAGAAAAAAAAATCCAACTAAAAATCTAAAATGAAAATGATGTATACAATCTATTTGAGAATCTACCTCTCGCCTTTGACGGATGGCGAATTCCACCAACAAGTTGTTTCCACCACAAAAACCTAAGAATACCAAAAGAAAAACATAAAATATAACAAAAAAGAAATATAAAGAAAAAAATTGCCAACTGCTCCCCGACAATGACACAAAAAATTTGATGTGTGTCGTAGGTGCGACAAATTACTTAAGATATTTTCTGCTAATACTAAAATATAATAGTGGTAGTAAGGATCGTTCCCACTAGGAGTTGTGTAAGTTGTTATTTGTTTTCGACTTCTTATGTAACCAAAAGGGGGATTGTAAAGTTATTAAACTAAACTATGAAAATTATAATGATGGTCAAGGAGTCGCTATTCATCACTAAACATATGATTAATCAAGAAGTTAGATTTATCTTTTTATCTCTCTCTATACCAATAACCCTAGAGTATCCTATTGCGGGCTTACTCCGGCTAAACTTTTATAATCATCAAAGGCGCAAGAGCCACTCTCTAAATTTTTCCCACTGAAAAACTTGGCGCAAGAGCCATTCAATTTTTACCCAATGAAAGCAATTGTATCTATGAGTTAGGTTATTCTAAGTAATTTGGCGAAAGATCCACTCGAATTTAACCTATGTTACGCTTCTACACATAGTCGCGAGGTAACATCCCGTTGTTAGAAACTATGCTATATTACTTGTAACAAGAGTTTTTTTTTGACAATTTCGGATCTCAATCTAGCTATAAATGTATTATAATAGTTATTTATTTTGCAACTTAAACAATCAAGACAACAATCATACATGGCGATTTTAGTAATAAAACATAAACGATTAAAGAGAGAACAAAAGAATAAAATTTACTTAATTAATTGAATCACCATGTCTAGAAATTTAATTGATCCCCAACCAACAAGTCAGTTAGATAAGCATGGATTTAATTAAACCCAAAGAAAATATACAAAGAAAGAAGAAGAAAAAAAAAAGAAAAAAAAAATCTTAGTTCCCCCCTTTAAAGGTGTAAACCAAAATCTGCCATCTTATGCGTAGAAAGTTGTATCTAATCTCCCATTTACATATGCTTTTGTAACCTCCTTTTGATGTCTATCCAACTAGGAAAATTGATAACCATTAAATATTTCGACCTCATTTTGGTCCCTATCCAAGTAGAAAACTTAACCTCCTCAAATACTAACACCTCCTCTTAATCCCTATCTAATAAAGACACTTAACTTCCTCAAAATCTTATAAAAGCCCTATTTTTCACGCTCTAGGAAAGCCCAAAGTGCATTTCTTCTTTCTCCCCCCATATGCCCAAAACAGGCCCAACAGAAAGCCAAATTCAAGTTGATTTTACTGTTTTGCATAACTTCTTCGTTCGACCTTAGAAGGACCTCATTCTTTTTGCATTGACTTCGTATTTTTACTATTTACAAGATGATTCTAAGAAATTATGGATTTTAATGAGTTAAAATTGGACTTTGGTCCTTTTCTATTAGTAAACTTCATTTCCTTAGCACTTTTATTGTCATTTCAACTACTTTTGGTTTATTCGTCCTAACATGAGAAATAAATTAGAAAAAAAGAGTAATAAAAGGTAGAGTGCAAGAAATATAACTAAAAAAAATATGTAATTGACATTAAAAATATGCAAATTGAGCACTTATCAAGTAGCAAGGAGAAAGCTCCACTCAATTCTGTCAAAAATCTTTGACATATCAAGCTTTATCGACATCCAACTATTAATTGACTTATACTTCTTCATAATGTCAATAAACTCATGAGCTATAACAACATTATCAATAATTAGTCTTCCAGAAAGAAAAACAGTTTGGAAATGAGTTATTATTCTATCAAGAAGAGTTTTTAATATAGTAGGCAACAATTTAGATATTATTTTATAAACTACATTACATAAGCTATTTGGTTTGAATTCAAAAGCATTTTTAGGACAATTGTTTTTTGGATCCCGTACGTGCTATTCATAGGATTTTCAATACTCCTTCTTTGGTTGACGCGTACTTGAAACCAACCATGTAGATCTAACCCTATGAAACGATATGCAAGCATATAAAGATGAGCCGGGATATCTTTCAAGACTTTGTTAAGTCTCTAGGAGCTCGCTTAGGTTCTTAGCCAACACTTTTAGATATTTAATAACGAATTTGTAAGAAAGGAGGCCACTTGGATGTTTTTGTACCGAGGGGCAGCATTATAGTTAGTCCGAACGTCAAAATAATATATTGCCTAAGGCTGAGCGTTTGTGTGATGCGAGAGAGATGCTGATAGAGATTTTTGAGTATGTATGTAATGGATATAGAACAACTATATAGCTGAAGGCACCTACTGTACTTCATCTTTATTATTCTGGTAGCATTCTGTGAACAGAGTCACAGACGAAAAACCCTTCATATGACGTAAAATTCATATGTAAGTTTTTGGGAACGTTTTTTTGTAGTGATTGAAGAATCAAATTCCTCCATGATGAAAACCATGATTGCGATACGTAAGAACAACTGAGTGATCAACCTCCCACTGTGGTCGCCAAAATATATATGATGAAAAACGAGATGGGTTAGAGAGGTAAAAATTATAAAGATGGTTAGGGTTTGTATGAGTACAAAAGGTTGATTATAAAAAAAATCCTTGCCTAAACCAAGAAGATGGTCGTTCAAGGGCTGCTTCAGCCACAGATGAAGAGATAAGGTCGGTTTAGGGAGGGAAGCTGAGAGAGTTGAGATCAGAGTTTGAGTTGCAGACAAAAAATACCCAGAGAGAGGTGAAGTTCTATAAAAATCTATTATTCTGAACTCGTTGATTATTGTGTTTAGAATGACCGAAAATATGCAATACCCTAATCTCTAGTTGGTGAGATAAGACCAAGGAGTAAAGATAAACATAATCCTTATTCTCATAAAGATCAATGATCGAGTTTATCCTCCGTAACTGATTCCTTGTGACCGACTATCCTCTTTCTGTATGAGTTGACTGCCAGACCAAAAACATAAAGATATCCCCTTATTTGTGATGCAAACAATCTTTATGTGTGATGTATTGTATGATGTGGTAGTATTCTCCAAACTTGATGGAGAAATAATCATATTTTTTATGTGAGGGCAAGCCTGAGTCGTGTTGAGACCACAGCCGTGTACGTCATGAGAAGAACATAATATTGGCTGAAGTCAGGAACTGAATGGGTGGTCATTGGTTATAAGAGAGAAAAGGTACAACCGACTATATGTAGAGAGGCTAAGACTTGTGGAGGTCGAGTATAAACCTAGTATGGTCGTCTGTCGATTATATAAGCAGAAGCATGGACAATTCTGTAGAGAGGATGAGGCCTTGTCGTTTTATCCAGTCAAAGGAGCAAGACAAGTAGTTGTCCAATCATAGGAGCAAGGTGAGGTATGAGGTTAAAAATAAACCTACCATAACCTTCCGTCGAACGAAGATCAGAGGTATTTCCCTTCGTCTATGGCTGGACAAAGGATGAGTATCTTTATTTGAAGAGAGCAGAAACCCTAATTTCTTGTAAGGGTTCCATAGCCGAGTTTGTGAGCCTTGAGGGATTAAATAGCCAGGAATATGCTCGCAAGGTTCGAATGAATTTTATATGTCATGAACTTAATGATTTGGCTTTAGATATGCACAAGATTGTAGAGTATTGAGTTTGATTGTGAGGCCTATTTGTAGAATCGTCCATGAAAGGGTGCCATGAGTTGACATGGCTGATGTATTGATCAAGTTAGGTCGTGAGATCTGAGGCTCGACCTGTGGGGAAAGAGGCGTGAGCATGCAAGTTGAGCTTCGAGCATGCAGACTGAGTTTTGGAAATGAGGACAGAGCTTCGGCCACGTGACCTGAGTTTCTTCTTGTTCACAGGCCGAGCTTTACCTTCGTGGATCTCCAACTTTGTCTTTGTTAAGACTCTTTCTAGTACTTAAACAATAATTATGTTTCATGGAACTCATAAGTTGAGTTGTCCTTGTAAGATTTAAGTGTGCTTCGACTGAGTGGACAACTTTGGATTGGCAGGCCGATCATAAAATGACCGTTTTGACCATGGTCGTAAATGACCATTGTACCCCTGGTTGAAAAATATGGAGGAATTTTC
>JAJJMC010004682.1:0-7500 GCA_023531435.1 Papaver californicum | reverse complement strand
GGAGCATCTTTCACAATCCCTGGAGAGATAGTTCACTAATAGACCGAGGGATAAGTAATTCGACTCATTCACATACAGATCATGAATGTTTGGAATCCATATTATGCAAGGAGACATTGCTTTTGCTAATTCGAATTGAAGGGTGATATCAAATCGGTCTTTTTTCGGCGTCATATACATAGTTAGCGCATTCGTCATAGTTAGCAGCTCTGTATCAAGGTCATCATCGATATCGTCACTAGCATCAATCTCGATATTGTCACTACCATCAATATCATCAATAAGATAACCTTTAGGCTTGTCATCCAGGAACTTGTTCGGAAATACCGTAATGAAAGGAACATAAGAGTTTGTCGCTAGGTATTTGACCAAATAGGATCGTCCAGTTCCTATAGAACCTATCACTAAAATACCCCTAGACGGGGATAGGGCTAAGCGGAGCGAAAAGGGTTTTCCATGAGATGGGAAATGAAAACTATTAGCCCCACACGAGGTTTGTGAATAAGTGATTGTCTGATAATGAGCAAGGAATATCCGTCTTTCTGCTAAACAGGATCTATTGAACTCATAATTCATTAGATCTTTTTTATGAATGTCAACTAAGTATCGTAAGTAAATTGATCCCGGTTGTTCAACCATTTGATAACCAGAGTCATTCTTTGATAAATGATCACTATGAGTCAGACTCAATAGAATTTGATCAATCCTTTTTTTTGTCGTTAAGGTGGAGAACTGAACCAAGAATTCTCTTTCTTCATCATCAATCGAATCACTGTTCGCGACCCAGGATTCTATTTTATCATCAATCCAATCAACGTTCACGTTTTTTCTTTTTCTTATCAATGAATAGATCTCTTTACTTGTACGACTTAGATATCTCGTATTTCTCGAAAAAGTGATTCGATTGATGGGATTTGGTATGATACTTATGATATCGATGAGATTGATATTCAAATATTTCTTCTTAGAACGTATTGATTTGACCCCATAAGTGGGACCACCACCCAATAGCATGTTGCCACCAGAAGCAGAACCCCGTATTTCTTCTAGAGAATCTCCTAATTGTTCCAGAGCAACTAGAAAGAGATTCTTTAACCAGAAAGAGTTCAGTTCAGATGTAGGATACCTATCCAGAAGTTTTCGCAACTCAATCATGTATGATGGAATCATCAAAGATTTGATCTTTTCGAACTCTGTCTGTAACTCACTAGAGGCCCGGGAAACAAAGAGAAGATGTGTACGAACGAGATATCCAGCAACAAGAAGAAGGAAAAGGATTGAATAGAGGAACTCCCGAGCATTTGGTGATCTCAGATGTATCCATATCAATGGAACGGGTGACTCATTATTTCGATGAATCATTTCTTCGGACAGAAGAAGATTATGTAAACACTTACTCGAAATCTCACTTATCGGATTCCATTGTGGAAGAATCGCCCACAATTTTTTCTGAGGAATTGGCCATGATGTATCTGATCCATGCATAATATCATGAAAAACGGATACAAATTTTTGACTGCTACTTAGTATCGGCAATAGGTCTGAAAAAGTATCTAAAAGGGTGAAATTTAGATATTTGCACCCTGCCGAAGTAAGGAACCATGGCATATATGTTTGTAACAGATTCCATTTTGAGAGATTTGAAAAAGCACTATCTCGTTGAAGGGTTCTATACATCTGCCATTTCTCAACGCATTTCTTTAGACAAAGACTCTGTTTTTTCCTCTTTTCGGATGGTAAATATTTCTCAGAACATGGAGTGTGAATCAAACCCATGTTTGAATTGAAATTGAGATACTGATGCAAGTTCTTCCCTTCTGAATCAGAGAGATTCATATCTGAAAGAGGTTGACAATAAGTTCTTTCAAAATTGACTATTTGTCCCTCTGTTAGAGGTGTTCCAGAAATGTCTGGGATCGAGTAAATAGCTCTACGAACGAATGGATCGGATCGAATTGGAAAATGGAAAGATTTGTACAAGTTATACCTTTCGTCACCACTTTGTGGAAAATCGTTAGGTATGAATATGTTAGATACCTGTGACTCGATTGATGAAATAGTATCTCTCTCCAAAAAAAACATGTTTTTTTGGACCGACGCACAAAGAAAAAATGTTGTTGCGAATGAACAAGATATTGAGGAATTGTCCATACGTAAGATCATAATTATTGATACGGGCCTTTTCCACATAAAAAGGGAATCTTTTGTTACAATCGAACCAGAAGTGATGTGGATTATTCAAGAATCGAAGTCGATTTGCTTTATAAAAAGAAGAGATCAATGAACTTCTATGAAATGGTTTCACGGGATTCAGCCAATTGTCTCGATCGTGGGATATCATTGAGAAATAGGAATCGGTGTTATCAAAGTCTTTCCTGCGATTATTTCTAGTATGAAATGAGTCAATCATCCACTTTGGTATCTTATTGAATAAAAACGGTGATATTGTTCCTCCATTGATCAAGAATTTCGATTTTTGGGAAGTATCACGATTATCCAATAAGAAGGGTTTCAATTTATTCAAATGAACGATTTGAACACCTATTGATTCTAACAACTGATTGCAGAGTTGATCATTCGGCCCTTTCAATTCATAGATGTGGATCTCGGACCTATGAATGGGGATATTCCCGATACTCACAAAGAAAAAAGGAAGTGACTTAGACAAAAAGAGAAGTGACTTGGACAAAAAGAGAAGTGACTTGGACAAATCTTGTTTGTCGATAACCTCGGACCAATCAATCGAATATTGATTAATACGTAATCGACCGAACACTACTTGAAAACGGCTCTTCTGCTCAGAAACGAAATGTTCCAAATGTTCCTGGAAATTATTGCTCCCGTTGGGCCATTTGTATCTATATGCATTAGGATCCCGATTCATGGATCTCTCGGTTCGAGAAATAAGAGGATCGAACCATTTCTTCTGACTCTTTTTCAAATTCGATAAATGTTGGTTGATCGTATATTTCATTATAGTTCTATGATTCAGAGTATCATTTCCTATTTGATCCCTTTGAATTCCATAAAAGAATCGATTCGATACATTTCTTATGTACCCATAGGTGCTATATTGGATTTGAATCAGATTTCGGATCAATCTATATTGATTGACTGCCTCCATTATGTTGTTGCTAGCAAATACCACTCTTTTTGGTTTTGGATCTTCCAAGTCATTCCCGCAGGAGATCCGGACCGATTTTTTTCTGATCCTTCGATAAAAAGATTCATTCTCTTCATAAAAAATAGGAGGTAGAACCAAGAAAGATTTCTTTTTCGATTCATCCCTGGAGTTGAATACCTCATTCAATAATTTTTTTTTATCCAACCCGTAGGAATCAATAGAAAAGGAAAATCCCTTATGATACACCAGATCCGGCTCGGTTATTGATAGAGTGAATAGATCTGCCATTTCTTGAAATCTCTCTTCTGATTCAAAATCGCGGTGTAACGTGTACCCCCCCCTGTTTCGGTCATGGAATAGATGAAAGAAAGAAAAAAATGGATTTTGGTTCAAGAATGAAATCTTATTGGAACTGGCCATATCCGGTTCATCCTTCGGAACCATATCACATCCCGGATCTGATGAAATAGGATGAATTGAGACGGTATTTTGTAAATACGTAATTATCTTGAATATATCAACCATTTCTTTATTTTCCGATCGTCTGGAAGGGACAAAAGAAACATCTTGTTCTTTCTTCAACAATTTATGATCTCTAGTGGACCTCTCAGTAGGATTCGAACCCAGATGAAGTTCTGACCATCTGTCAGAGAAAAAGGAACGAATTGATTTTGTAGAATTCCCAAGAATTGCTTCGATTTCTTCCGGAAGCAGATGATTATTCATCTGCTTCTCACGTTCCGTGAATAGCCGGGACATTGAGGAATATCCAGAAAGGCATTTCGGGAATCGGTCTGATTTTCTCTCTGTTCGTTCCGTTTGAAGAAAGGAAGGATCCCAAAGAATCGATCTTTCTTTTAGTTGTTGAATCTCTCTTTGATTGATCAATGTGTGATATTCCGAATCCTCATTACTAATCGAATCGAAAGGGTCTCTGGATTGATCAGAAGATCCTTTCAATTGGCTAGAATTCGTTACTTGAACGAAAATAGATCTTGTGGAATCATATTGAATATTTGACGATACATTCCGTACCTTGCTAAAAAACCGATCCTTGCTTACCAACCACACATTGTCTAACCAAATCCAACTCTCTCTCGATACGTTCCTCAAAAAATCCGACTCGTGCAGATTCTTCCCCCAACTAACGAAGATATCTTGGCGGAATTGCCACATATGAAATTGAGCACAATTTTGCAAAGAAATACCCCACTTGTTTCTCGAGAAGAGATGGGAAACATGTTCAATCTCATTTGATTGAATAGTTGACTCAGCTCCTTGTTGTTTGAAGAAACCCTCCACTTCAATTGGTCTTTTTTCACGAAAAGCAGACATGAGATAACAAATCCAGTGTTTCACTAAGATTTCGAATAGCTGGCCCGAATTCAAGTTGATTATGTTTCGCTTCTTCCTCAGAGAAAGACGATCAAACAATTCCCAATCATGGTCCTTGCGGATCGGATCATCCGTATAGGATACAAAAAGAAACTCCAGATATTTGATATCTTTCTCTTTAAATGAGATCTCAATTCCAGCTACGGTTTCCTTAGATATCTTACAACTAGAATTCCACCTTTTTCCGATCCGGGTCCTCCACCACCGCGAACCCCAGTTAGAGTCAGGCATGATACACTTTTTCGTTATTGGGAGAACCCAAGTACTCTCTTTCGGATCCATGAAACAACTCTCAGAGATCTTTTTCCCTTTTGGAAGATAGAGGAGCGAAACAATCAACCTATTAATATTGGAAGACCAAAAAGATTCTTCCGATGTATCATTTCTGGGTCCAATGGAATTCATAGGTATAGGAAGAAGCCCCATCAAATAGAGATTTTTTCTTTCGACCATATTTCGATTGTTAATACGATATATAAGGACCGCTACTACAAGCAGTACTACACCTTTGATCGTGAAATATCGATTGCTTGTTGAACCCTGTGAATCGCGTGAAAGGAGGATACTCCAAATTCGGGGGTCAAAGAGTTTCATAAAACGTTCTTGGTGGAAAAAAATGTGAGTGAAAGATCCCACTGAATCGAATTTGGTCCATGAATCTAAGAAATAGTGAGAATTCTTGATCTCTCTCAATATCTCTCTCAATTCGAAGATCCAGGATTTGAATTGATGTCGTTTCATTGATTCCTGTTTCATTGATTCCTCCTAAGATTTCATTTCAATTGGAATTTGGTTATTCACGATGTACGATGATCCCTGTTAAGCATCCATGGCTGAATGGTTAAAGCGCCCAACTCATAATTGGCAAATTCGTAGGTTCAATTCCTGCTGGATGCACGCCAATGGGAACGTTCAATAAGTCTATTGGAATTGGCTCTGTATCAATGGAATCTCATCATCCATACATAACGAATTGGTATGGTATATTCATACCATAACATATGAACAGTAAGAACTAGAATTCTTATCAATACTGGAACTCATAGGGAAGAAAATGGATTTATGGATGGAATCAAATATGCAGTATTTACAGACAAAAGTATTCGGTTATTGGGGAACAATCAATATACTTCTAATGTCGAATCAGGATCAACTAGGACAGAAATAAAGCATTGGGTCGAACTCTTCTTTGGTGTCAAGGTAATAGCTATGAATAGTCATCGACTCCCGGGAAAGGGTAGAAGAATGGGACCTATGGGACATACAATGCATTACAAACGTATGATCATTACGCTTCAACCGGGTTATTCTATTCCACCTCTTAGAAAGAAAAGAACTTAAAAAAAAATACTTAATAACACGGCGATACATTTATACAAAACTTCTACTCCGAGCACACGCAATGGGGCCGTAGACAGTCAAGTGAAATCCAATTCACGAAATAATTTGATCTCTGGACAGCGTCATTGTGGTAAAGGTCGTAATGCCAGAGGCATCATTACCGCAAGGCATAGAGGGGGAGGTCATAAGCGTCTATACCGTAAAATAGATTTTCGACGGATGAAAAAGACATATCTGGTAGAATCGTAACCATAGAATACGACCCCAACCGAAATGCATACATTTGTCTCATACACTATGGGGATGGTGAGAAGAGATATATTTTACATCCCAGAGGGGCTATAATTGGAGATACCATTGTTTCTGGTACAGAAGTTCCTATCTCAATGGGAAATGCCCTACCTTTGAGTGCGGTTTGAACCATTGATTTACGTAATTGGAAGTAACCAATTAGGTTTACGACGAAACCTAGAAATCAATCACTGATCCAATTTGAGTACCTCTACGGGATAGACCTCAACAGAAAACTGAAGAGTAACGGCAGCAAGTGATTGAGTTCAGTAGTTCCTCATATAAAATTATTGACTCTAGAGATATGGTAATATGGAGAAGACAAAATTGTTTGAAGCACCGACAGAACCGGAAGCGCCCCTTGTTTCAAAGAGAGGAGGACGGGTTATTCACATTTCATTTGATGGTCAGAGGCGAATTGAAAGCTAAGCAGTGGTAATTCTACCCCCGGGGAAAAATAGAGATGTCTCCTACGTTACCCGTAATATGTGGAAATATCGACGTAATTTCATAGAGTCATTCGGTCTGAATGCTACATGAAGAACATAAGCCAGATGATGGAACGGGGAGACCTAGGATGTAGAAGATCATAACATGAGTGATTCGGCAGATTTGGATTCCAATATATCCACTCATGTGGTACTTCATCATACGATTCATATAAGATCCATCTGTCTAGATATCATTATATACATCCAGAAAGCCGTATGCTTTGGAAGAAGCTTGTACAGTTTGGGAAGGGGTTTTGATTGATCAAAAAGAAGAATCTACTTCAACCGATATGCCCTTAGGCACGGCCATACATAACATAGAAATCACACTTGGAAAGGGTGGACAATTAGCTAGAGCAGCGGGTGCTGTAGCGAAACTGATTGCAAAAGAGGGTAAATCGGCCACATTAAAATTACCGTCTGGGGAGGTCCGTTTGATATCCAAAAACTGCTCAGCAACAGTCGGACAAGTGGGTAATGTTGGGGTGAACCAGAAAAGTTTGGGTAGAGCCGGATCTAAGCGTTGGCTAGGTAAGCGTCCTGTAGTAAGAGGGGTAGTTATGAACCCTGTAGACCATCCCCATGGGGGTGGTGAAGGAAGGGCCCCAATTGGTAGAAAACAACCCACAACCCCTTGGGGTTATCCTGCGCTTGGAAGAAGAAGTAGAAAAAGGAATAAATATAGTGATAGTTTGATTCTTCGTCGACGTACTAAATAGGAGAGAAAATCGAGAATATGTTTCTTCGTCTTTACAAAAGAAAAAAAGATAGGAGTAATTAGCTGTGACACGTTCACTAAAAAAAAATCCTTTTGTTGCTAATCATTTATTAGCAAAAATTGAAAAGCTCAACATCAGG
>JAJJMC010004643.1:0-22906 GCA_023531435.1 Papaver californicum | reverse complement strand
GGTTTCTCATTCACTAAGAAGTGAAAATGGATGGCTTTAATTCCACCTAAGTTTGGACTAGTGATCCTAGCACCCATCAAGCTAATTAAAGTAACAAAAATTAATTTAAGTAAGAAACTATTAATTTTTAGTAATATCATTTTTATTTCCCAACACATTCTTTTTGTTGTATTCAGGACACGCAAATAGCCTTGGCTGAAGCACTCAAGAGAGAGGAAGAGCTCAAAACTGTGTGTGCAGAACAAGTTACAAAAATTGAGCAGCTCGATCTCCTGGTAACAGAATTTCTAATTGTATTTGCATCTTCTAATGTGTCACCGTTTAATGTCTATTTAGACCCACTTGCCTTTTCTCATTGTTGACATGATATCTGTGTAGGTCAAGAAATACGAGGAACAAGGACAGAGTTCAGTAATAAGTCATGACTATTCTGAGAACCTTCTGGAGATGGCGGATCATGAGAGCAAGAAAATGTCTTTTGATATGAGTGAGAGAGAAGAACTTCTCAAGGAAATTGAAGGTTTGAAAAATAGGTTGCAGTCTTACAATGATGTTCCTTCAGACTTGTCACAATCAATTTTATCGAGAAAAAGTGATGATGAATCTCTTTTTCAAGAAAAGAATGACGAGGTAATTGAAAAGGAAAGGCAAAAGTCGACAAAGATGGAGAGTGAGTGGATTTGTTTAACTGATGATTGAGGATTTCTATCGAATTACAACGCCAACATTCAGAGAAAATGGAAACAGATTTGAGATTAGAGAAGAAAGTTACTGAAGAATTGGATGAAACATTAGATAGGGCTGTTCTTGGGCATGCGAGAATGGTTGAACACTATGTTGAGATGCAAGAGAAGCATAATGAATCACTTGAAAGAAACCGAAGGATCATGGAAGAGATTGCAGAGGTGAAAAGAGCTGCTGCCAAGGCAGGAGGAAAAGGGAAGAGTAATTCACGTTTCCTCAAGTCCCTTGCCACAGAGCTTTCAGCCTTAAGAGTAGAGAGAGAAAGGGAACATCTGAGAAAGGAGAACAATCGTCTAAAGATTCAACTAAGAGGCACAGCAGAAGCTGTTCATGCTGCTGGGAAGCTTCTCGTGCGTTTGAGAGAAGCAGAAGAAGCTGTTTCAGTTGCAGAGGTAGGGTTATACACTCTCAAAATTTGAATTCTAAGGAAACCCTCACCTTAGTTTTATTTATTTATCTACGGTAAAACCTCTATAAATTAATACTTGATAAATTAATAACCTCGATAAAATTAATAATTTTGTCCAGTCCCAACTTGGGACCAGTATAAAATTGGACCCCAATCGATAAAATAATAAGATAATAATTTTTTTAAAATCCCAGTGTATATATATTGGTCCCAGTGAAACTATAAATTAATAATTACTAAAAGATTCCAAATTCTAAGATTGTCTAGTAAAAAATGAATCTATAGTCATTTGTTTTTTGTTGAACTTCAAATCTATATTGAGTTCATCTTTAAATCTCCTCATTGCACTTAAGAGTTGGGGCATTGTCTTCTCGTATTGCAACAAAAGGTTGTGAAGAGTTGTTTCCGCTTGCAATGCTTCTTTCCGAGTGACCGGTTCCAAAGCTATTGAATCATCCTCAACTTCGTCATCGACCGGATTTTGAATGGTATCCGCCATAATTTCTTCAATGCTTTGAACCTCGTAACATTCATTATTTTCACCAGGATAATCTATCAAGTGATTCACATCCATTTTGTGCCGATAATGCATACCTGTAATCAAGTTCTCAAGCTCACGAATGTCTTCCCCAGAATTTACATCGTTTAAATCACTTGAGCCGGTTGGATTCGCCGAACGAATTTTACAGTGTCGAAAGCAATTTGCAATGGCCTCTTGTTGCACATTTCTCCAAGCTGAGACAGCCAAATTGATAGCATCTAAAACATTAATCTTTTCCGGAGAAGAAATGTCCAACTCATAACCTTCCAAAATCTTACGGTAAAACCTTTTATGGTAGTACATTTTAAAGGCTCTAATTATCCCAGCATCACATGGTTGAATTTTTGAAGTCATGTTTGGCGGTAGAAAAAACAACTCAATGTTTTGCAACCCTTGGATATTATTTGAATGGGCTGGACAATTATCCACTACCAAGAGAATTTTTCGACCGTGCATTTTTTCATCCAGCCAACGAACATATTCTTCGAAAAGCAACCCAGTCATCCATGCTCTTTTGTTGGCACGGTATTCACAATCTAGGCTATTCATGTTGATATTCTTAAAACAACGTGGCTTTGCATACTTACCAATGATCCATAGAGGAATTTTTTTCGAGTCATCCTCATTGCAACAAATAACAATTGTAAGTCTTTCCTTGTCCTGTTTCCTACCTTCAAGTTGTTTTGTTGCAAGTGAATGGTCAGCTTGTAACCTGTAAAACAAACCAGTTTCATCCATATTAAAAACATCTTTCATAGGAAATTAATCAATTTTTTCCCTTATAGACTCCAATTTCTTTTCCTTGTCATGTGTGTCGACTGAGCCACTTTCTCCGAAACGGCGATATGATTTGATACCATGCCTTAACTTAAATTTCTCAAGCCATCCTTGTGAAAGTTTATGCTCTGAAGAATCATGTGGATACAAAAGCTTCAGCGCCTCAACCGCCTTCTCTATGATTAGCTCTCCTGTTATATTCACACGCTCTTGATGTTGGAGAAACCATTCATAAACAACTTTCTCCATGTCCGGGTACATGGCTGGTTTGTGACGCTTGGAAGATCCACCTTTGTCAAAGTCAGCTGATAGGAACTCTGATGATCGCTTGAGAGTGTTTGATATTGTTCCTTGACTAACTTTCAAAATGAAAGTTTTGTCAACCCACTGCACCAAATCTTGTTGAGTGCATCCTTGGTGATCTCTCTTATACTCTCATAACAATTTTCGTTGTTGATCGGTCATTGTTGATTTTTGAACACCTTTTAGTTTAGGAGCCATAGTTGATGTGATTTTAAAAAATTTCAATGGACATTTTATAGTGATCAATTTCTAACCATGTTTAATGTACTGCATTGGTACCATGGACCAACTTTTTGGTACCATGAACTAAGTTTTTACTTATTCAAAAACAATGAACTTGACAAATCAATTAATTTGTGAATGTACATTCATAAAATGTGCCTTGGAACTTGTTTTTGTAATTTATTGTTCATCTCTAACTAATATACATTGTAACTAGTACATTGGACTTGAAAATTTAAAGGTAATACGTCAAACCTCTTTAAATTAATAAATTATTAATTTATCGATATAATAATATCTCGCTAAATTAATAAAATATCCCGGTCCCAACATTATTAATTTATAGAGGTTTTACTGTATAATATTTATCTTAGTGTTGTTTCCTATCATTGATCTCATTTCTATGTTTCGTCTGGGAAACTATATGAATGCTAAAAAAGATAATGAGAAAATAAGGAAGCAATTGGAGAAGCAGAAGAGAAAACACGCAATGGAGATGGTAACTGTTAGTAAATAAAAGAAGCATGACACGTGGAAGAAGATCGAGATAGGAAGCAACTAAATTAAAAAGAGCGAGAACCACACAATCAATATTAAAAATATCAAATATCGAAAAGACACGAAGCATCTGAGCAATGGATTGCATGAAGGACACATATGATCGAGAAAGTTGAAGTACATCGAATAAAACAAACAGCATTAAATGATGGAAGATCGAAAAAGTAAGAATAATGATTACTTTTTTATCTTGATAATTGAGAAAATAAAGGTAATAATTACTCCAATTATTTTAATGATCGAGATGATAGAAGTCTAAAAAGATAGGAAGACACGTGTCGAATATATAAGACATCAAACCAAGAAGCAATTAAAAGTGATCTGTCACCTAGTGATCGCACCAGATAAAAAAGGAAATACAAGAACGATGGGTACATCGAAATAAAATAGATCGGACCAAGAAAAAGGCAATCCAAGAATGACGACAAGACTGGATAAAATGACACGAGAGCATCGACCCAAAGTAGAATCGATCGAGGAACGATGACCAAACTGGAGAAAATGACACGTTGCACAAAGTAGGACCCAGTAAATAAATCTATAAATAGAAGAAGCCAAACAACAAAGAGAGGGTCGGGAAAAAATAGGAAGAAAAACCTCAGAAAGAAAGAGAAGATATTTTTAGGTATGAATCTAGGAGAAGTAATTATATTATGGAAGAATTTTTTGTACTTAATTAATTAATTTGTAAAAATGATAGCTCAAAGATGTTAAATTTGAGTAATCATATACATCGTACATAAAAGATTTTATGTTTGGCACAGAGGTGATTTTATAAAATCAATACAAAGATGTTCGGGTGTTACTCGATTTCAACTTTAAATTGATATGTGAGAATATGATTGGTTGTTTAGTCGAAATTTTTTTTTAGCTTAAACAGTAACCATGAAACAATCTCTGGCAGAGAGCCGATTACCAGAATCTGCATTGCAGGCTATGTACTGAAAGGAAGAGGAAGATAGAGCCACAAACAGCAATGGTAATTCAAACGCTGTACCCGAGGATGACCAGTCATGGAACTGCATTTCAACCTGCATATCAAGAACGTTACGAAGATACTCAAACTGAGAATTAGTTGTTGTCAGGAAGAGTATAAAATACTATAATATGTACAATGGTCGGGATATTGTCAGACCCTACTTGGGTCAACCACAAGTGTAGTACATAATTCAGATGGTTTTTGTTTGTCATCATCTCCTAACTGAGGGTGGGTTAGTTGCTCTATATTTTTTACTTCTAATGAGATTCACTTTTAATTCTAATCAGATTGATTATCTGTTCTTTGATTTCATTATTTTTCTCTCGATATTCATTACTCTCCGATGATATAAAAATCCACGTGATCTCAAGGAAAAGAAACCAGACTTCTTCCTCTTGAACTCTGATGGTAATAACATAAATATAACCGACTGAGTTCTGATGTCATTATTACTCTCTTTAGTTTGGAAGATTTAACCTAAGAGTACAATGTCAACTCTATATTCTTCAAAGTTGAACCCATTCACATGCTTAATTGCTCATAAGGTTCCAAAAGAAATTGAATAATTTAGAAAAAGAATTTTTTTCTTTTTCGAAAGCTGTATTATTCCCTTTCATTTTAGGAGGTAAAACACGCGGATGGAAATTTTTTATAGTGGGCATATATCCTGCATGTTATATTGTCTGGCTCATGTCTCATTCAGCATTTAGACTGAATGTCACCAAGCGGATGTAATAATTTATATAGTTGTCTACATTGCAAGTAATATGAAGACAAATCAGAAAAGAAGTGCTTTGTTTGCTATTAGTAACACTGGCCTGAATTTGGCTACTGAGATTACTAAATACTGACATTCATACGGTACTTCTTACTCTGTAAAAAATTGTTTTGTGATTAGTATATATCATAATTGCTGTTTCTATGACAATTAGGAGAAATAACTTCCTTTGCCGGATATTTTAAAAATGAATAATAAATGCACAAGAAGAAACTCTTTCACATATAAGTTTTTTAGCTGGGCTTCCACAGTTAACTAATTCAGTTCTTTCACCACCGGTACATCAGCTTCACCAAATGGTGGAGTACCGTAGCACTTACCTTTTGTCACGGCCCGTTTATTTTCCTAAATTAAGGGCTGGCCCGTGAAGTTCCTTAGAAGAACCTAGAAGACTCTAGAGCATTAAGAAGACCACAAGTTTCCGGAACATTATAGGACACTATAGAATATTTCTTGTATATTCTTGTAAATAGTAGAAGTCTATAGAAAGAGATGATTCTAGAACATCTTTTAGAATTATCCATAGAACTCTATATAAGGAGGAGAGCTTCATTTTCCCAAGCATCCATCAAGAGTTCTCTAAGCATTGTAATATTCTCTCTCTAGCAATCAAATACTCTTTCTCTCTTTAAAATCTCTAAGTCCCCACTTCCTTTGTGTTCTTTTAGGCTTACTTGAGAGTTCAAGTACCGCACGGTCTTATCCAAAATCTAAGCCCGTGACAGTTGGTATCAGAGCAAAGTTCGAGACTCAATAAATGGCTGACGGTAATAGCAACCTCACCATGGAGAAAGGTGTCGATGGCCAGAAAAGGAAGTGGGCAAAGTCCAAGGATACACAATCAAGTCTTGAGGCGAGAATGGTACGCATGGAAAACGAGTAGGTGATTTCCTTGTGCGCGCCGAGGAAGAGTTCCTAACACATGAAACTCTTGAGGGGTGGAAAAATACCATAAATAAGGCGGTAGATGCTATCAAGATGGAAGCGGAAGCCCAGATCCAAGATGTGGTAGATGATGTCGTGGAGGAAGTGAAGGCCAAGTTGTTGTCGGTCGAGCAAGAACTAGAAACGGTCAAAGGCAGGTTGGAGAATGACTTGGAGACGATTAAAGGCGAGTTGGTGTTGTGCAAGAGGGCTGCAATAAACCAAGCCTTGCATGGCGAGCCAAGCAAAATCACAAGAGAGGATGCTCCCAAACCAAAACCCTACGATGGAAAGAGAGATGCGAAGGAGATCGATACCTTCCTATGGAGTTGTGAGAGGTATTTCGAACACCTTGAGATGGTGGATGATTCAAGGAAGATAAAGAGAGCAACGGTGTTTCTCACGGAAAACACCTTAGCATGGTGGAGACTTCGGAGCCAAGAAATTTAGCAAGGTATGGCTATTATTTCTACTTGGTCAGATTTTAAAGTTGATCTTAAAAAGTACTTTTACCCGGAGAATGCAGCTTACGAAGCGAGAGCGAAGTTAAAGTATCTTTGTCAAACGGGTACGATCAAAGAGTATACCGAGACGTATACAAACTTGTTGCTGGAAATACCCAATCCGTCCGAGGAAAAAAAACTCTTTAACTTCTTGGGCGGAGCAAAACCATGGGTAAAATAAGAGTTGGATCGCCGTCGTGTTCAAACGTTGACCGAGGCAATAACCGTAGCCGAAACCCTGATCGAGAATACAAGGCCAAGCCTCGAAGAAAGAGGTAAGACTTCAAGGAATACAATCTTCGAAGAAAGAGGAAGAACTTCAAGAAGTCACCATGCCAAAGGTGGGGGAGCGAAAGAAGATAGAGACAAGCATACCCCGAGAAGGTATCTTCCGTGGAAGGACAAAACTCCCGAGCATAAAGATAAAGTAAGTCCTCCTACTCTTGCTTCTTTTGTGAATGAAATCATAGAATCCGTGATTGCCCGAAGAAGGGTAAACTCAGTGCGTTGGTGGAGGAAATTGAATCTGAAGAGGAACGTGACTCCATGGTAAGTTCGCTCCAAGTACTAAGCAGCATCCAAGCTAAAGAGGATAAGTCCAAAAGCAAGGAAAAGATTCTCATGTTCGTAGACGTCAAGGTGAATGAGAAGACATCCCGCGCTTTAGTGGATACGGGAGCCACACACAACTTTATGTCAAAGAAAGAAGCCTTACGGTTAGGCATGAAGTTCGCGAAAGGAGGAGGTACCGTGAAGGCGGTAAAATAATATGCGAAGCCACTAGAAGGCGTGGCACGTGGTGTGGAAATGCATCTCGACATGTGGGCGGGACTGGTCAATTTCTTGGTGATCCCTATGGACGACTTTGACATGGTGTTGGGGTTGGAGTTCATGTGAGAATAGCGTGTCATTCCCATGCTACCTTTTGACTTCTTGTGCATACTCGGAGAAAAATCAGCACACCTTATCCCGGTGACTAAGGAGAAGAAGAAGACCACGGTGATGTCGGCTATGCAACTTTCAAAAAGGTTTAAGAAGGGTGAGGTAAACTTGATAGCAACAATGAAGGAGGAGAAACCGACGACCCAAGACGAAGAAGTTTTGAAGGGTATAAAGAAGGTTCTCGAAGAGTTCGAGGACGTGATGCCGAAAGAGCTGCCCAAGAAGTTACCGCCAAGAAGGGAGATTGATCATGCGATCGAGCTAGAGCCTGGTGCTAAGCCTCCCATAAAAGCACCTTAACGAATTTCCCCACCGGAGTTGGATGAATTGAAGAAGCAACTTAAAGACTTGCTTGATGCGGGTTATATCCAGCCATCGAAGGCACCATACGGAGCACCGGTGCTGTTCCAGAAGAAGAAGGATGGATCGATGAGGTTGTTCATCGACTACCGAGATCTAAACAAGGTGACCGTGAAGAACAAGTACCCAATACCGCTCATTGCAGATCTGTTTGATCAACTAGGAGGGGAAAGATACTTCTCAAAGTTGGATTTGCGGTCAGGATACTACCAAGTAAGGATCGCGGAAGGCGACGAACCGAAAATGGCATGCGTCACAAGGTACGGGGCTTACAAATTCCTTGTTATGCCTTTCGGTTTAACTAATGCACCTGCTACTTTTTGTACGTTAATGAACAAGATATTTCACCATACTTGGACAAGTTTGTGGTGGTCTATCTTGATGACATAGTGATCTATAGCAAGACCTTGGAGGAGCATGTAATCACTTACGGATTGTTTTCCAAGCACTAAAGGAAAACGATTTATATGTGAAGAAAGAGAAGTGCTCCTTTGCCCAAGAGGAAGTTTCCTTCCTAGGTCAAAAAATCAGTAGCGGGGAGCTTATGATGGAAGATGCCAAGATTCGTGCGATACAAGATTGGACAACCCCAACCAAAGTGTCGGAGTTACGATCGTTCTTAGGTCTAATCAACTACTACTGAAGATTCATCCTAGGATACTCAAGAAAGACATCCCCGTTGACGGATTTACTGAAGAAAGAGCGATCTTGGGAATGGACGACCCAACGCCAAGAAGCATTCGAGGAGCTAAAACAGGCAGTGGTTGAAGAGCCGGTCTTAAAGCTGCCCCAAACCAAGCCTACCGTTTGAAGTGCACACGGATGTTTCAGACTTTACGATAGGGGGAGTGTTGATGCAAGATGGATACCCTATCGCGTTTGAAAGTCGCAAGTTGAATGACACCGAGAAGAGGTACACCTTACAAGAAAAGGAGATGACGGCGGTAGTTCATTGCCTGTGAGTATGGAGACATTACCTTCTCGGATCAAAGTTTATAGTCAAGACGGACAACGTAGCGACGAGTTACTTCCAAACGTAGAAGAAGCTAAGCCCGAAACAAGCTAGGTGGCAAGACTTCCTTGCGGAATTCGACTATGATCTCGAGTACAAACCGGTTAAAGGTAACGTGGTTGCGGATGCACTTAGTCGAAAGGCGGAGTTTTTCAATCTCACGCAAGCCAGCGACACATTAATGGACTGTGTGAAGGAAGGGTTAAGCAAGGATCCAACGCGGAAGAGGAAGTTTTGGATCGAAGATGACAGTTGTTTACTTCGAGAAGAAGGGTCTAGTGCCTCGGTGGGACAATCTACGGAGAGATATCATCAAGGAGTGCCATGACTCATGGTGGGAAGGTCACCCCGGCACCCATCACACATTAGCCTTGTGATGTAATTTTAGAAAGTGGTAAATAGAGATTCGATTCTCGAACTTGTGAAGGTAATGATTTTAGAAAATATTAGACTTAACCTAAACTAATAAAAATCAGGAAAATACACTAGAGATGATTTTTAGAAAAATATGGAAAATACCAGGAATCAGGAATCAGGTAATTCTAACAATCTATGTGATTAATCATGTAATTCTTTTTAACAATTTAATTCAAGTTTGCCAAAAATATGTTTCCTAAAAGAATAATTGTAAATCCTAAGCATGGGACATCAAGAGTAATTAACTAAGCATGACCCATCAAAAGAGAACACAACTATTTAATAAAAACCATTTTTTTCTAATTTAAATCCATGCAAATAATAATAAAAGAATTATAAATAATTATTAGAAAATAATTAAATCACATAAAATTGAGAAAAAATACCTTATCCATCATCCCAGTAAATAAACTTACCCCATGGAGAAGAAAACTTGCTCAAAAGATCTTTTTCATTGCTCAAAAAGTTGATTACAAGGTGAAATAATAGTGCAACAGCTGAACAGATACGTTTATAAGTGTTACAGAATAGGGTTCAGCCGTTACAGAAGTGTTTCTAAGCAACAAAGGTTTAAAAGGATAGGCAACAGAAGCAGTTTGAATCAGCAACAGTTATAAGTGTGGCTGAGTCGTCTTCTCAGACGGTGGTAGATGAAGAACACGCCGGCCGGAGCAGCAGCAGTTGGCCGGCGATGACCGGAAGTGGCCGGAAACCTACTGTTTCGATCTCTACGCTTTTCTTCTTGATTTCTTCGGCTTCTCTTCATATATATAGGGTGTAGGAACCCTAGGGAGAGTTCTAAACCTAATAGAATTCTCCAAAACACTCTAGAATCTTCCCAAATCCGAATCAAAGAGTGATTCCTTTTTCCGGCCAAAATCACATTCCCGAGCAGATTTCTCGGCATTCTTTGCTATCTATTCACGTGTTATGACTTGTATGAGATATCTTCTAGCGTGTGGGATGATTTGGAGCCGAAAACAACTCGAAATTTGATTGACAGTTGAGTACAGCATTTTCGTCCGATGAGTTGAATCGGTGATTGACTCGGTCAACTCGGGTTGACCGATTTGACTCGGGTTTGACCCGATTTTGACCGAGTTGACTCGAGGGTGCCCCTTATCCATTTCTAGGGTGCCAATAACACTTGTCCTTGGGTGCCTTTATCACTTTTTGAGCCAATTTTTCCACAAATCTTTATTCTTCTAATGTACCTGCAAAAGCAATAAAACACGTAATAGACACAAAATCGAATACTAACTCACTAGAAATTAAGGTGTAATTTAGACACTAAAATGTGTCTATCACCTTGGTGCACGAGAAGTTCTTTTGGCCACAACTCCGCGATGACATAGAGACATATGTGTGGACATGTCTTGTGTGCCAACAAGACAAGATTGAGCAAAAGCATCCCGGCGGACTGTTAGAACCACTTCCCATTCTAGAGAGACCATGGGAAAGCGCCTCAATGGATTTCATCACATTTTGCCCAAATCAGACGGGTTTGGCACGATTATGGTGGTGGTAGACAGATTCACCAAATATGCTACATTTCCAGCAACCACACCAGGATGTACGGCCGACGAGGCAGCCAAGTTGTTCTTCAAAAATATGGTGAAGTATTGGGGAGTTCCGAAGAACATTGTGAGCGATCGAGACGTACGTTTTACGGGAAAATTCTGGACGGAGCTCTTCAAGCTAATGGGTACCGAGCTGAACTTTTCAACAAGCTTCCACCCTCAATCCGATGGGAAAACCGAGCGGGTGAATGCATTGTTGGAACTATACATTCGACATTATGTTAGCGCCAACCAGCGAGATTGGTCCCGGTTGCTCGACGTAGCCCAATTCTCCTACAACTTGCAGCGTTCGGAGTCTACCGGGAATAGCCCATTTGAGCTCGCAACCGGACAACAACCCTTGACGCCAAGTACTTTGGCCACTTCTTATACAGGTGCTAGCCCCGGAGCATACAAGACCGCGAAGGATTGGCAGCAGTAAAGATACTTAGCATACGCCCAATTGACAAAGGCGGCTAAGAAAATGAAGAAGTGGGCCGATAAAAAGAGACGGCATGTGGAGTTTCAAGCTGGCTACATGGTGTTTGTCAAGCTTCTGCCCCAACAATTCAAGTACACTCGGCCACTACACAAAGGCTTGTTACGCAAGTACGAAGGGCCATTCAAAGTACTAGCCAAAGTGGGCAAGGCTTCTTACCGAGTGGAACTCCCATCAAAGATGAGAATTCATCCCGTCTTCCACGTGAGCAATTTAAAGGCGTTCAACAAGGACAAGGAAGACGAGAGTCGGGGAGTATCAAGGCGTGCACCACCTATGATTGCCACTTCTTTCGACAAAGACGTAGACGAGATACTAGCCGACCGTATTGTTCGAAAGAAGGGTGTGTCGCCTTGCAAGGAATACTTAGTGAAATGGAAAGATGCATCGGTACAAGAAGGAACATGGGAGTCCGAAGAATCCCCTGGCAATTTAAAGATGTTATCGACCAGTTTCACGCACAAGCTGCGACGAGGACGTCGCGAGAATAGGTGGGGGAGAATGTCACGTCCCGCCTATTTTCCTACATTAAGGGTTGACCCGTGAAGTTCCTTAGAAGAACCTAGAAGAATCTAGAGCATTGATAAGACCACAAGCTTCCAGAACATTCTAGGATACTATAAAATATTCCTTGTATTATATAATATTCCTTGTATATTCTTATAAATAGTAGAAGTCTCTAAAAAGAGATGATTCTAAAACATCTTTTAGAATCATCCATAAAACTCTATATAAGGAGGAAAGCTTCACTTGCTCAAGATCCATCAAGAGTTCTCTAAGCATTGTAACATTCTCTCTCTAGCAATCAAATACTCTTTCTCTTTTTAAAATCTCTAAATCCTCATTTGCTTTGTGTTCTTTTAGACTTACTTAAAAGTTTAAGTACCGCACGATCTTATCTAAAATCTAAACCCGTGACACTTTAGTATTATAGTTCACATGTTATGATTATGACAATAACTTTTGGTGTTTTCTCTTCCATGATCAGGATCCCATCCACAGTTTTTAAACCCTGATATTCTAATATATTGACTTCTTATATTGTTGACATATTGCTATGTAGGGTTTTCCATGGTGCACCAAAATCTACTATAGAGTGAATTAAGGACGTGAATAAAGAAAGAACACTGGGAGAGGTGTGCTGGCGTTTAGGTATTTGGTGTACTTAGGGCTGCACAGGAACCGACCGGAACCGAAGAACCGGACCGGAACCGACAAAACCGTACCCTCAAAAAACCGGACCGAGGGTACAGGGTACAGGGTACAGGTACAAAATTTAGGAACCGGGTATAAACGGGTACAAGGTACAGGTACAGCCTAAGAACTGACCTGTACCGACCCAAGGAACCGATCAATATTAACCATTGATCTTTTTATGTTGATTTAATCGCTATCGTTGAAACTGTGGCTGGAGAATACCTACTCGTGTGTATCTCCTCCGAAACCAGAAACAAGGTTCTGCTTCTTTTCTTTCACCTGTAACTCTTCACGCGACAGAATTGAATCAGTAAATCAAAAATTTGAACCTAATCCGTCTTCTGTTTATGGGTGAATTAGTGTTCTTAAGAGGTAAGGGTTGATTTTCTTTTCAATCAATTTCTACCCTAAATAGATTTAACTCGTTCACCATTTTCCTATAGCTATTGTGATTGTGTTAATTCTTTCGATTATTTTTTCTGCTTGATTAAGGGTTGACTGCATGTGGACTACCTTTCTTCCCATCATCTGATTCTAGCTGAAATTGGTTTCCTGTTGAGGTAGGGGGGATTCTTCCTTGAGTTTAAACATTTTAAACTTCTGCCTTAATTTGATTTAACTGTGTATGTTTTCATTCCATTTCGGTGTTGTTGATTAAACCCCTGTATTGAGTCTGTTTTGAAACACACATGCTTCATTTTGCGTTGTTCTTAAACAAACTTGTAATGAACTGCAAACACTTTAAAACCCCTGTAATGCAATTGTTGAACCTGCTTTGAATCTGTGTAAAACCCCTGTTTGCTAACTTGACTTAACAAGTAGTAGTTTTGAACTCCTGAAATGTTGGATTTCTAAAACCCATTCCATCACATGGCCTGCTTTGATTTAAACTTTTAAACTCCTGTATTGAGTCTGCTGTTAAGCATGCCTCTCATACCATTTATGTGTCCAAATTCTCACTTAGTGAAAATGCCAGATTTTAGTATTTCAATGAATCTGTATTGTATTGCACATTCCCTTGAACTTGTATTATATTCAAACCTGCCTTGAACCTGTGAAGCATCATTTTAAACCTGTTGAATCTTTGAAGCCTCAACTTTAAGCCTTCTTCTGTTTTCTCAAACAAACTTGCCTGTGAATCTGTATTGCTTTTCAACATACCGCATTTGTGCTTTTGAAACCAATCTGTAATGCCATATTGAACTTGTATTTAAACTTCTGAACTTGTGTTATTTCAACAATTTATATTTAAATTTCATATATAACAAAAAAAAAAATACAGGGTACGTACTCGAAACCGGACCCGGGGTACAGGGTACAAAATCGGAACCGGACCGAGAGTACGGGGTACAGGTACAAAACTTAGGAACCGACCCTAGGAAGGTACAGGTAGGTACAAATATAGGGTTCCATCAAGAACCGAGCCAAACCGACCTTTGTGCAGCCCTAGGTGTACTTAGTGATACACTGATTTCGAAGTCTCGAGATCACCAAATTCAATGATATTTTTGCTACAGTAGTTAAGCAAGCAGAGTTCAAGAGATTATTCTTCCTAAACTTGGTTATATTTGCTTTAATTTTGAGTAAAATGTATTAGCATTATAAGAAAACTAGAACGTTGGGAACATTGATTTTCATATCTGATGCCATTTTAAATAATGCTAACTTTTTTTGTTAAAATTAAGCTTAAATGTTCGTAGGAAATATTAAGAATGAGATGAGAGAAAACAGAATGATCGATCATCAGCCAAATTCACATAACCAATGGTCGGAATCTGTATCTCATAAACCTTTACAAAGTAGACCATCAGCCGAATTCACATAATCAATGGTATGAATCTGTATCTCATAAACCATTACAAAGTAGACCATCAGCCAAAATTGATGAAACTACAAATGAATGCCCGAATCTCTTTGAGCATGAACTGACTGAAACCCATAAAACGATTGTGGTATGAGAAAATTATAATTACAATAATGTTAAACTACTCTATCTTCGTTTTTTTTAATCTTCGCTTTTGTGTCTACTGATTAAAAAAAGTAGTCCCACATTTACATTTGCATTTCCATTCTTCTGTTTCATACTCACAACTTGGTCCAGATCCAAGTGTACTTGACATTTCATACGCTCCCTCACTCCCTTTCAGATCCAGAAGTCAGAACACCACTAATCATTGAATGAAATCTTACAAAAAATCCCATTTCTATAGAGATTGAGCTTTAGGAGATTAGAATATAGATTCTGAGTTCGGTCCTGCTGCATTTGATCATGTAAATGACAAGTTAGCATCAAAAAGTAAAAAAAGCATAAAATAAGTTGAGAGAAAAATGAATCAATTTGTATCCAATGAAGGCATGAACCATTATACAGTTACAGGATACCCAAATTTCTTATCTAGCAAATTACCCACACACCAAATTCTGATGCTTCACATCCAAAGCATCACATGAATTACTAATCAAATCCATCAAAACCACACATAAAGAGTTTTGTTAACAGAAGGGGTTTTTGTGTTGAGATTGCAATGAGAATGTTGAGAGAGGTTGGTTTTTGTACACGAAATTGGGGTTCGAGAGTGTTCTTTAAGATGGCTCTGGGGGTTCCGGAGGCTTCTACTGATTCATTTTGTAATTCTTCAATTTTTATAATAACAAAGTAGACAAATCGTAACCATTAAAAAATTCTAACCTCTCAAGAAAATCATGTTTGTATATTTCATATTGTATTTTTTGCATTTAGTTTTTAGAGTACAACTTTTACATGCTTCTGGAGAAAAGTATTCTTCATAGTTTTATCAAACAAAAATAAAATCGTCTTCTTTCTTATATTAATAGAATTATGTTACTCGATGAGAATATGATTCCATGTTTATAACATACATCTTAGAATTGCAGTTAGTGTTGTTAGGGAATTCAGGTGTCCGTAAAAGTTATATCGTGCTTCACTTCATTCATGGTCAGTTTGAACCGACATTAAAAGTAAGAATAGAGATGTACGAAGAACATGCATTTCAGTTGAATAGTGTAAAATTAAGTGATTTGATCTCAATTCTATCAGGAACATTGTGAAGAACACTTTGAATAGGAAGAAAGCCAGTTATTGCCATTTACTATTTTCTTTTAGTTATGATATTATTGCTGTAGTTGCTGCGTCTGTTGATATAATCCAATAAATTTAAAACTTTATTTTCTAATAAATGGAATATGGTTGATTTCTAATAAATAAAAAATGATTGATTTGAATATTTTTTTAGTGAATTCACCGTGTTTTTAGCTTATATGCCGGGTGTATATTGTTAAAATGGTATGTCATGTACTGAAAAATGTTATTAAATTTGATCAGAGCTTATAGGTCATATGTGTGTGTCACATCTTTTTTACCTTAATTTTCGACCGGTATTTCACAATATTAAATAAAAGCTATCCATCGTGTGAAATAGCCCGTACTATTTAGAGTGTTAAACCTTGAAGTTATTTGTATTGTTCTGGAGATACGTAATTATAATTGGATGCTGCTGCTTATCCAACATTAGATGAACTGACATCAAGGTAAGCGGTTTATTTTATCTAGATGTTCGCGATATTTAGTTGGAAAAAATTAATTTAAATACATGGAGAACCTTTAAATAGAGATCATCTACAATTAATGACAATTATAAATAATTATAGAAAACCTAATAGATGATCCTATGAAATAATCCGTACCGATCAGGCACAGGTGATACCCTAGTTCCATGAAATAAACATCTTGTGACCCTATATGCCTGCTTCAGAAACCAGTAGTATTTTGTGTACTAGTGAGAATGAAAGTAACCTTGAATGGACCTATTTAAGATGACACCACCATCTAGTTCTAATGCATCATGACCAATTCGGACCTAAAGCAATGGCAATTTCACAACTTTCTATACTTCAATAACTTTTTAAATCTTTTGGTGTAACGGCGTTACCTAATGTTTTCTTCAGAATTAGCAAACTCAGCCAAATCAAGGCCAAGTTTATGAGGAGGAGAAAATTGTTTGTAAGAAAGATAATCCGTCAAAGGGTATTACGTAGATGAGACATAGTACAACAGATAAAATTACATTCACAAATTGTCTAAATAAGTTAGTGGTTTAATAACTTGTACATGACGAGTTGGACAAGAATAGAGGGAGGTGGTGAATTCACTGTTGACGTAGTAGTACTGGAAACCGGAGATGGAGCCATTTCGGTACGTCATTTAGAATATTTGAAGTTGTCCCTGGTCACATTGTTTCTGCATCACAACTCTATTACCCCCAATTCCTATGGCCATTGTGACTACCAAAATCATCCGCAACATCAACCCAAGTTGACATCAGCCCAAATTCGTCTCAAAGCCCAACAACGTTTCGTCTGCAAGTCTACAACACCATTTTTCTTGACCACAGCTAAGATCATTCTTCCGTAAGACAGCAAAACTAATCTCAAGATCGCAACGTTAAAGCAACGCAAGCCCGTAGCAAGAGGCAACCCAAGTCCGCAGCCCATCATGGTCCGCAATACGCAATCCCAAGCCCGCAGCAAAGAAGCACCACTGTCCGCAACACCAAGTGAAATGTCCACAACACCAAGCCCGCTATGACCGCACCATCATTTACCCGCACCATTTTTTGCCCGCACCAAAATTAGGCTAGGGCCATTTGAAGATAAGACTTCATCGACAAATGGCGAAATATGGTGAATCTTCATCGACACGTGTCGGATTTGATGGTGAAACATGTAGCTTATTCATATGGGCAACAATGTAAATAGATTAGGGAGAAAATCTTTATAAGGAAAAACCTAGGAGAGAGAGAAGCAAACCAGTGGACGGGGGGGAAAACTCATTCTTCTTCCCTAACTAATTCTTCCCCAAATTGGACTGTGAGAAGAGAGTGAGAGAGAGTTTAATCCTTTTGTAAACCACCATCAATAAAATCAATCAATCTTCATTACCCGTGGACGTAGGCATCAACGCCGAACCACGTTAAATTTGTCTGTGTTCTTTCCAATTTTTGTAATTTGTGATCCACCAAATGAATTTCTCATATTGTTGTGATTGTCCAGTTTTTTGGCGATTACAAGTTAGCGCTAGAAACAGGGATGAAGAGAGTTCTGTGAAGAAAACCCTGTGGTTAATAGTTATGATCTTTCCTCTATTCTTCAACGGTGTAGAGAAACCGAGAAGTAAAAGGGGTCTGATTCTTCACGCTGTCAAGAGAAAAGTTAATGAAAGATTTTTTCTTTTCTTTTCTTTCTTTTTCTTTATCTTCTGTTGTTCCTCACTTGTTCTTCACCTGTGAGAAAAAATCGAGTGGATTAAATTGAGAGTTGAGCTGAGAGAACAGGAAAAATTTCAAGGATTGTTGTTAAACACGTTACCGATGATGAGTTGGAGAAAAGTTATTAATTTGTGAAGAAATAAAAAAAACTAGGGATTTGGGAGCGAAACCAGAAAAATTGGGATTTCAACTGATTTTGAGATTACACGGAATTGAATCGAGTACTAAGCTAATGATGAAGGGAGAACAAAAGGGTTTGGTGAGAATTTAAAAATAAGGTTGAAGAATTGCTTGAATTTGAAAATTAAGGATTTTAATATTCTTCCCCAATGTTGAGATGAAATTGGGTTTTCAAAATTAAAGTTCAAGGGTTGAAGTCAGATTGAATAATGAGTGAATTGAATGAATTGATGATCAAATCAAGTTTTGAATGGTTAAATATTGATAGAGATGATCAATCTCAGATTGGTGGTGAAATCAAGGTTTCAGAAGAATTGGTTGATGAGAACAATTCAGAAGATTCAGAACAATTGGTTGATAACCTTCAGGAACAGATAAGTAGTCTTTTCTTTTATATCTCCATTCCTTTTTTCGTATACATATATACTACCTTCATCTTGCAGAACAGAGCTATGGGGATTTAAGAAAGTAAGGCCTGAGCTATAGCACCTGAACCTTACTTGAAATTTCTTATGCTCAAAGAGAGAAATTAACATCAAAATCTAGTTGCAGGATAACATAGTCTGTACAACGACTAATGGCAGTAACATCAAGGAGCTAAGTATTTATGTAATCCTTTTTGTTGATTTTGTATCTGAGTACTAGAAACATGATTTTACCCCATCTCATACATAATTTCAAGTTTTTCCAATTGTATGCATGTTATGAGAAAATGACTAACTATCTGCTTATAACTTGACTGTAAATATGCCTCAATGTGATGTAATTTTGTAGCTTGTAATGTGATGTTTTTGCCATGAGAGGCTCTGATTGAGATTATTCTTTTTGACTGGTGAATCCATGCTGAATTTTATGAGAGCCATTTTAATTCCAGGACTATTGGTAGATGATGAAGCTTTAGCTTGAATTGCAAATCTGTTTTCTGACATCTAGAACTTATACACTGTTGGAAACATAAACTGAAATCTAATCGTTAGAACTTAGTGAATTTTGGATATGTTATGCTTAGTTATGTCAGGAGAACTCATACAAAATTTTAGGATGATCGGACTAGTAAAAGAGGTATAAGCTGTCGTATTACAGAGACTCATTTTACAGAATTTGTATAACATGGCAGAGTTTATGAGATTGAAATGAGGAACTTTTACTGCTTGGATTTCTTTGATTTTTGGATATGGTAAACCCATTTACATGATGATATTACTGTAGAATTTTAAAAGCAAGTTGACCTCGGCAACTACCCCTAATAGGCAGTGTTCTTCAGTTTCGACTGTAGGATTGCAGCTTGAACTGTGCATATAAAATCTGTCATTACTTGATATCTAACCGTCACTTTCAGTTCAAATTTTCATGGCATGATCCTGATGTAATTGTGAATGTATAGTTAAAATTTCATCATGCTCCTATAAGTGTAAGACATGTTTTTGATAGGGACAACAAACTATGTTCCCAGGACACATTCCTGAATTTTCATGTGTATAGTTGAAGTCTTGTGTTATGTTTGAATGTGTTGAGCAAATTGAATGTTTTCTATAGTTAAAATTATGTATTGCAGCCTATAGAGCTAAATTGAATATGTTGGAACTTAACTTTTGAGTAGAAATATCAAGTTAGATGTTAAGTTTAATCCTAGAACTTTTAAAGTTTGTAAAATCTGTCCTGCAACTCAATTGGATTGTGCCAATCCATAAAAAAGAGTTTTCTATGCTATATAACAACTACTAGCATGATTCCAGTTTAACATGAAGTAGGAAAATGCAATCTCATAGCTTGATGTCAGTGTTTTAATCTATTTACATGAACATATAATTCAGCTCTATTAGCATTTAAATTTGTTCTGCAATATTTGATCTAAAATCTTTAAGTCAGAGTTGATTCACATAGTCACTTATACATGAAATATATTGATATAGTAATTGTTTTGTAACTCTATCAACTGCTATTAACTTTTATACAACAGAAAAAGATATATGTATCTCAATTTTCACTTAAACTCAGCTTATAATATCTATATATGTAGGGAACTTATTAAGCCACAATGTCTGCCTAATATGCAACTTTTATCTGCAAATAAATATGATTCAATCAGTTATCTTTTTTATATACTTGAGCTGTGAATAACCTCAAGGCTACTATCTATACACAAATCTAAGTACAATGCAATCTCAACTTCATACTATCTTTCAATACTTTCTTGTATTGTTATAACTGAAATCGATGTAGTATACTCATTTACTGGTATTGATCTAGGATAGACACTTCAAATGTTGAATTCTGATCCACCTGCAAAAAAGGAAAAGAGATATAGCAAGTCAAGGCCATAACCAAGTGCTGGAACTGTTGTTTTATCTACAAAAAGCTAAGTATCACCAATTGTAACTGAAAGTAAATGATACTTTGAAAGCTTTAAAGTAAATACATGAATTCTGAAATATTACTCTTAGCTCCAAGCATTCTGAATACATGACCATTATCAATCTTAACTTGAATATGCATATTAGGATACCACTGTAGTTCACAGAATTACTACCTGACTAGGGGAAACATCAATATGCATTCTTATCCATTCCTGTTTTTGCTTTGAGTCCCTAGTTATTGCTCCACTCAGCATTTCCTACAGTTTCAACTTACACATTCATACCATATCAAACTTGTTCTCACAACACCTCATCCCAGCTTTATTAATTAAACCCATGTGCAGCATCAAATGGACCTAATTTATCCATCTCTTTCTTGAACTCAAAACCCAGTTTCAACAACCACTGCATCACAGTTTGCAGTTCTAGCATTCACTCATTCTTTTTCTCTGCCAATCAATGTCACCACATCAGCTCAAAAATTATACCCAAGCCCATTTCTTCTACTTCCTACCCATAAGTGCAAACCCATTACTGTTCCCCCAAATAGCTTTCTTTAAGGCCCCAAAAATATATCCAAATACAGAAAATTTCAGTCAAATGTTAACTGTACGTGATGTATATTGTTCTATTTAGCACAGAGTAAGCTGCCTAGAAAATGATTGGTGAAGCACAGAGGTTTCTTTGTGACCAGTCGAAGAAACCGCAATGTATAATTCTCTTATTGATCTATATTATTGCACCCTTTTTTTTGCTTCTTCTTAAGTATGCAGGGGGCAGCAGGGGCAAAACTGAATCATTAGCAGAATATTTCTTCAAGCCTCGATACTTCATATTGATTGTACTTCATACTTCTTATACAAAGAATGCTTCCTCAAGGATTCATACTTCATATTGATTATACTCCATATTTCTCATCAATTAGGAATTGATATTTCATTGGATTTCTATTTATTTTTTATGCTTTGGGATTCTCATATTAATTCAAAGGACGATACTTCTTTTACTTCATATGTATTATGAGAAGAATATTCATTAGATATTTCCTATTCTATGTGCGGAAATATAAATGCTTCTTCGGTAATTTTTATTCGAAAATGGATACTTCATACTTGTCAATATTAAGTACTTCTTGAAGACGGGTACTTCTATTTTCTTATATTTCAGATTTTTTACGCAACGACTACTTCTTAAGAAAGAGATATTTCTTATTTCTTTCGGGTATTTTTCATTTCTTATTTAAGATACTTCTCATATACTTCTCGAAGATATTTCTCATATACTTCTCAAAGGTACTCTTTATATACAATTTGCGCATACTTCGGGTTTCTTATGTGAAGAGAACTTCTTCGAGGGTCGATACTTCATACTTCATATTTCATATATTTTATGCGGATACAAATATTCAAGAATTAGTACTTCTTATAATTCATTCTTCATTTTTTTTCATACACTTCTACATTCATGAAGTGATATCAGCCGGCAAGACTCTCATACAATAGCTAAGTACCCCGTATCTCTTAGATCTAAAATTCTTTTGCTTTAACCATTTTATTTGTATAAGTCATGAAAAGGGCTCTTATTCGCAATTATCAATGGTGACAGGCTAAATGCCATCCACCACAACTTTGAATTTGATTTCCTGAGATGCTTATACTTTTATACTAGATTCAATAATACATCTTTTTCATAAAGATTGATTAATTAACAATTTATTAATCTATTTACCATTTCTGTTTAAAACGTGTGAAATAATATTATTACACTAATATGTGTTTATGTGTAAGTTTCGCAGCAAAATTCTAATCTTGAATGGATCAGGTTCATTCTCTTATCATGACAAAGCCAGGCGAAAATTAACTGCAAGACAACAACATACAATCCAGGCGCAGACGTTTAATACTAAGTCAAGATGCACCGCAGAGCGTCGGAACAAGCAAGGCATCAAGATGCTTTTCTTAAGGATTGTTCTTCAAACAAACCTTAAGAAAAGGGGGAAAATTGTGACTACCAAAATCAACCGTAGCATCAACCCAAGCTTACAGTAATCCAAGTTGACAGTAGCCCAAATTCGTCTCAAAGTCCAGCAACGTTTCGTCCGCAAGTCTAAAACACCATTTCTTGACCACAGCTAAGACCATTCTTCCACAAGCCAGCAAAACTAATCTCAAGCTCGCAATGTTAAAGCAACGCAAGCCCGTAGCAAGAGGAAACCGCAACCCATCATGGTCCGCAATACTGCAATAACAAGCCCAAGCCCGCAGCAAAGAAGCACCACTGTCCGCAACACCAAGTGAAATGTCCGCAACACCAAGCCCGCAATGACCGCACCAATCAAGCCCGCAATGACCGCACCATCA
>JAJJMC010004638.1:0-16551 GCA_023531435.1 Papaver californicum | reverse complement strand
TAGTCATAGGGTCGTCATGGTCTAAATTGTCGAAAGTAACGACCCTAGGTAAAACAATAACGATAATATAGTTGTACAGTGATGACCCTTGCTAAATATGGGACATAGTAGATTTTTTTTCTTGTAAGGTCATTATGGTTTATTATAGAGTTGTCACATATAATTAAAGTCGTCATGGTTGTAGGTAAAAACCGATGCGACCCTAAATGGACTCTTCTTCTTCAGGGAAAATAACCGACAAGGGTCGTCATGGTCGAAAATCAAAAACCATGACGATTTTTCATACTTCTACCATGCATATGAAAAGTCGTCATGGTCTAAGGTGATCGACCATGCCGAACCTTTCCATCTAACTGCAATTTAGCAGTTTCTAGTCTAGACTTACACTCAAAACAAACGTACATTTACATCCAGCAAATAGAGTAATGAGTTAATTGGGACCATTTCGTTGTCTGATTCTTTTCGATTTGATTTCTTCGTCCTTTTCGACTTTAAATTTCATTTTAGTTTCCTTACGATTCTAGGTGGGGCTACTTGTCTCAAAAGATTTTTCATACGAGCCATGTTTATAGAATAAGTTATTGACGATTAATGTTTTTGAATTGATTTGAAAAATATAATAGAATAGTTAGGGAAGAAGAAGAGAAGATGATAGGTTTTTTGGTTTTTGGTTTTGATTTTGGAATATAATTGGGGGCTTGTAGATTAAGTCTAATATGGTTTTAGGATTAGTTATTAATGGTGAGTGTAAATTTTTATTTTCACCATTTTTTGACACCCCCATAGTCAATGGTGTGTGGGTAAATTTCACAAAGCCCCCGATTAATCTAGGTTTTTTTCTTCTAGTTTTATTTTTCTCAATCGATCTTTGTAACTGCAAAGAAAATGAAGAAATTATTACTGATTAAACTGGAGAAACTAGAAAATTCCATCTGCAACATCGATGCGAAAATTTAGGTATTCCTATTACCCCTTTGATGTTGATCTTAAATATCTATATATTAATGTTTCAAAGGATAAAATTTTGAAATAATCATTTTAAGGTTTCAGAGAAGCCTGAACTTTGATCAATCTTCTTATCTGTATTTCCAATCTTAAAATTGACTTTAGATTTCTGATCAGTGTTGTAATCTAAGAATTTAAATATTCTTTTTTTGAAAGCAGGCAACTCTTAATTTTTGACCTAATTTTGGTTTTATTTTAATTCATTTCTAAGTATTTAGATATGATATACAATTTCAATCGAACCATTGCAATGATTGTGTACAATATTTACAAAGAATTAATAATAATCTTCGATTAATGGTTATCTAATAAAGAAATATGTTGTTTTATTGCTTATTCTTCTAGTTTTCCTCAATGTAAACTCCACTGATGGTGGCATGAGGATGTAGTTCCAAGATCATTCACTAACAATTGTTAATTCACGAATTATACTAAGATGAGGTAAGTTTTTGTTAGTGGTGGATTTATGAAAAGGACGAAAATCGTAAAATCATCATATGCTCAGCAACAGAAACATAAAAATATTCTCATATATTTCTGATTTTGTATCAAAAACATGAGTCATGTACTTCTACTCATATTCTGCAAGAGAATTAGGAATAAAGTCTCTAAAAATAGCTACAAGTGATCTGTATTGATCTTACAGCCTCTTTAAATATGTATATATCTATGCAATATTGAACTAGTCTCAAGTCGAAGAACTTCCACGGCGGAATTCCTTGAATTTGTTATGTATATGCGTCGATATTCAAATTCTTATTTGAACAACATCAATCTACTATTGTATGGGAAACAAATATAACATCCAAATACGAGTAAATAAACAAAGAATGGTTATTTAAATCCATGGTATTACTCTAGCTCAGTTCCTCGAGGACACGTTAATAAGCAAACATTGTTCCTCAAGGACGCGTCATTGTCGAAGTTTCGTCTATCAAGGACGCGTCATTGCTCAATTTTCGTCCCTTGAGGATGGTCCACTACTCAAACTATATCCCTCGAAGACACATCAAGCATGGTTGCGTACAACGCTGGCATAATACAGCGCTACCGATGACTGCTCCTATGGCGTTGGACTAGTACCAGCGCCAGCCTACTCATGGCGCTAACTCAAGGATAACGCCAATAAACTCACGCCCTGTGCTAAGCCTAGTAGCGGTAACCCTTTCATGGCGCTGGCCTAATGCTAGCGCCAACCACTTGGTTTTCGAGAGAGCATGCGCCATCCCTAGCCTATCCTCGAGAAGCATGGCGCCAACGGTAATCCTCAAAAGCATGTGTCATCCCTTGCTTAGTCTTCGAGAGCATGGTGCCTCTCTCTTGCTCGGTTCTTAAGAATTTTTGCATAATCTTAACTTCAAACAATTCCAAGTCTGTGCCATTTACAAGTCTTGCCACTTTCAAGCTTGTGCACAACTACTAGACTTACCATTTTCATTTGATCAGTCTACTTAACTACTTAGTGAACTGATCAACTTGCCTCGCTAATTTAACAGGTTATTGTCCTGACTTAACCAAAATAGTAGTAGTCCATGACTTCACTATTTTTTACGAGATATCAAATACATCAATGGGGGGATTCTCATTGGGTATTGGTTTTGCGGTTTACAACAACGTGCAATGTGGCAACACATCCATAAAGAGAAGGTAATAAGTAGTGGGACGGTTAAGAACAATTGAGAAGAGGTGAGAGAGTAATGGTCATGCAGTCTTCCTGACATAGCGGACATGATTCCACCACAATCTCCAAGATCATCATTTCTCCATCTCTTCACAACTTCCACAACTTACGAAAAATCAGTGTGTTCACAACAAGACTATAAATAGATGACTTCATCTATCAAAAAGGAAGAATAAATCTATCTCAGAGATAATCATATTACAGTCATAAATCCATCCTTTATCGTAATTCAATAACTACAGACTAATTTTTCATCATACAAAGATTTCTCAACCTTTTCTACTTCCCTTCATTAAGATCAACCCATCATCTCCACATTTTTGACCTGAGCAAGATGTGAACGATCATTCTTGGTTTAGGCTCATCTTGTACGATTTTGATTTTTAGAACCTAAAGAAAAGTACTATTTACAGTACATTTGTTTTTCATCGAAAAACACCTTGGTGAGTGACTTAATTATACAGGGCACAAACAGTTGGAACCTAAAACTTATAAACAATGTGGTTACACCTTATATTTCTCCTAAAATCACTAGCATCTACATCCCAAGAATGACTGAACACATTGAAGATCATTTATTATGGCTACCTCATCCTCATGGATGCTTCTCAACCAAGTCGTTCTAGAAAATAAAAAGAAACTCTCATGCTTCTACTTCCAACTCCAATTTCTCTAACTCCTATTGGAAGAATTTATGGAGTGCCACTAATATCGCTCCAAGAATTACAACTTTCATTTGGACTTTTATATGATGGTCTGGGATATGGTAAATTCATCAAAGGAGCTAACAATGATTGCAGATTATGTAACAATGCTATAGAAACAACATACCATTTATTCCTATTATGCCCTATTATTAAAATGGTCTTGTTCAATGGTCCACTAAACTTCAGGCCTGACACCAATCCTTCCTTGACTGCTAGAAGTTGTATTAGTGATAACTAGAGACCACCTGAAGAAACACCACCAAGATCAATATAGGAAGAGCTTTTATCGAATACTATTGCATCTTGTGGTGTTATTGTTATAGGGCATATTACTAAGCTTAGGGGTTATTAGACTGATGTTTTCAGGGTGTGTAAACCAGTGGAAGATGAAGTTAGAGCTTTCCTTTTGGGAATACAGTCTGCTTCAAAATGGGTTGTCCAGAATTGTCCTTGAAGCTGAAGGTGATGCTCTAAACAATAGTCAAGATTCTCAAGGGTGAATATTTGAATTTTCCATGGTGCATTAAAAACCAGATTAGTCAGATTCATGACATTGAGTCCATCTTGACTTTTATGGAGTATAACTTCATCAAGAAAAATAGCAACAATGTTGCTTACTCTCTAGTCAATTTACTAAAAGCAACTCTATTATTCAGAGTTGGATCTCTTCTCCTCCTTCGTGTATTTCTTCCTTTCTGAGCGAAAAAAGTTCTCTTTACTTTTAGTTTTGTTCTTTTTTTTTTCCATTTAAAAAAAAACAAAAAAACTTTTTTAAAAAAAATCCTAAAATATTATAGTTTATATATGTAATATACAGAAAATGCTAGTTACTTTCATCTTTTTCCCCCAATTTTTTTTTCTCGGATGCGTGGTATTAGTTTACCATGATTTTCATATAGACCCCTAAATGGATTCACCATACCTAGATTTAGGGTTTAGAAGAGCTGCGTGATTTATTTTTTTAAAATTTTGAATCATAACGAGTTGAGTGATGTAGGTAGCTTGAAGACAAAAAGTGGGTACACGAATCAAACTCAGTAGTATATCTGCTCATCTTTTTTAGCAGATACTTTATTTTTTTGTCAAGACTCAAGATGTTAAATGTAGGTATTTTGAGAGAACAATTGTGTGATCTTTTCTTCCTGGCTAATTTTAGGCCTACCCGTTTTATTTCAGGCCTACCACTAAAAGTTAAAAAATGACATTTTTGAAGTAAAAGCAAAAACCCCTTATCCACTAATTTTTAATAATGACTATTTTACCCATGATTAGTTATTTTTAATTAATCGCGTTAATCGATCTAAATGAGGATTCAAAACATGAAAAAAATTGAGAAAAAATGATTTTTTTTTAAGAAAATCAAAATAGAATCATTGGATACGATGGCAGACGTATGCCGATTCTGGGTTGATGTTCTTCATTGATGAAGAATGTCATCAATCGGCATATACAAATGCCCATATCAACCGATTTTAAAAAATACAGACTCTAGAATCCGTCGATATTGACATTCATATCGAACGATTATAACCGAAAACACCAACAAAAAAATGTTTATTTGCGCTTAACCAGAATCGTTCGATATGAATCTTCACATCGACTGATTCTGTGTTGATGTTATTCGGCATACCCAATTTGAGAATGAGTATGATTTCATACTCAGAATGGGTACACATTAATACTTATTTCAAAATCGAGTATGAAATCATACTCACTTTCAAATCGAGTATGAAATCATACTCACTTCCAAATCGAGTATGGTAATACATAAACTTCAAAAATCGGTGATTGTGTACATTCATTTCTACCTATTGTAGCAGAATCAATAGATATAAAAGTTTATATTGGCCGATTGTAGCCTAAAAATCCTACAGAAAAATTGCATGTTTTCTTTAATCATAATCGGTCTATATGAATGTCCATATTGGTCGATTCTAGGTTGATGTTCTTCAACCACGAAGAACATCAAGAACAATCGGCCGACGTGTATGTGCATATCAGTCGATTGTTAAGAATCATCTAATATGGACATTCATATCGGCCGATTATGGATAAATCCAAAAAAAAAATCTGAATTTTTTAATTTTAAATGTATGGATCAATCGATTACCTAATGAAAGTAAATGGTTTTATCGAGAAGTACATGAGGATGTGGAATTTAATTTATTTGATTTAAATTTCTAAGTTTTAACAGTGAGAGTGACTTAGTATTTTCACCCCCTCATCTAGGTGGGACATAAAATTGGATAGGCCTGAAATAAAACGGGTAGGCCTAATACTAGCCACGCTTTTCTTCTAGTACAATATGCAAAACTTTCATAGAAGAAGCATATCTCATCCCAGAAGTGTGAAGAATTATATGTAAAATTTCAGTACTTTTTCCTCAGTTGTGGTTAAAAGCTAAATAAAACTCAATTTCTAGAGTTTCTGTCCCTACTTTAAGAGAATTTAGACCAATAAGAAATCGGTGGACAAAATTTGGGACAATAAAAAAATCTATGTCATGTTTGATAGATAATTTAGACCAATAGAAAATCAGTAGAGGAAATGTAGACCAGTAAGAAATCAGATACCTTTGTCCCCTAAAATCCTCTCTAAAATCCCCAATTTGCAATATTTGTCTCTCTTTTATCGCCTCCTCACCAAACAAAAAAACATTCTTCGTCCCGTTATCTTATAGCAAACCTACACAAACGAAAAAATACTTCTTTTTCCTGTTCTCTTACGGCAGAAAACGATGAAGTGGAAGTTATTCGTGAAATCCTAGGGTTTAAATCAAGTAAGCTTTGCTATTTATTTTTTTATTTTTTTATGTCATTGATGATGATACATGGATTCTCTTACTTACACAGTAAAGTCTTATTATGTTTTGGTATTTAATTTTAGTTTAGTTTAGTTTTTTATGTAATTGAATGTAGATTGAGAATTATTTTTTTGATTAATCATGATATATGGGTTAATTTTTTTTATTTTATTTTTATTAATCAGGATATGTGGGTTATTTTTTATTTTATTTTCTATAAATCAGGATATGTGAGTTTATCTAATATTGAGGATTATGGTTACAAGATATCATGGATTATGGTTTGTTTCTTTTCTCTGTTCTATTTAAAGAGTATATGTGTTTGTGGTTCTAGGATTAGTAGAGAAAAAATGACATTATTTTTTCCGATTTGGGTTTCTATTTTATGTTGATATTTGTGGAATTTTGGCTGCACTTTCAAGTCTCATCCTTCTCACCGCTTTTTGGTTTTCTCAAATTCCTTTTCACTGATTCAAAAGCAATTCTGGGACCAATATAGAGGCAAACGGCGAATAATAGTACAACCGTATGGCAAAATGTATAGGCAAAACACTACAGACAAAAATATATTAATCTTCTTTGTGGAGAAAAGATTAACACTAATTACTGTCAAATGAATATTTGTTTGCCGTGAGCACAATAAACAACACAACGATCCAATACCATGAGAACTATAATCAACTTGAACTTGAACACTCCTACTTCTATATTGATCATAAATTTACACTGCCAAGAACATGAAAGGGCTCATTTTGAGTTTTGTGATGGGCTCATTGTCAGGGTTTTAAAATTATAAATTTTTTTTGTAACTTAGGAGTTACAGAAGTGCAACCGGAAACTGTTAGTACCGAATCAACAAATTGAGGATCCTCCAACTTCGAGATTTACATGGACAATTGAAAGTTTTTATAGGTTGAACGTAAAGAAACACCACTCTGATGTATTTTTCGTGGGTGATTTTAAATGGTATGGTGATATATTATCTCTTTTTAATATATTTTCTTTTTTCTTTTGAAGTTAATAATTGATGGATCATTATGTATTGTTTAATAATTAATGATATTACTTTGAATATACGAGACTGATTTTTCCTAAGGGAAACAATATCGACCAATTGCCAATGTACCTAGATCTTGCAGATTCACAGAACTTTCCTTATGGGTGGAGTAGATATGCTCAGTTCAGTTTGGTTGTGGTGCATCAATCACAGAATAAGTTTATTATTAGAAAAGGTACCTTTATATAATGTCATTTTGTAGTGCTTTGTTATCTATTGTTGGAAATCATCGTGTTCACCTGTTAGTGTTTTTTTCCAGAGAGGAACCACAATATTATGGATATGAATATAAGATTGGGAAGTCTTGATGCATCAATTGACTCTCCCAAATAGCGGGTCATGAATGTCATGCCTAATAATGTTTTATCATGACTGGTAAGCATTTTTACATCTTTTATATCTAAGTGGGGTTTACTTTGTTTCTTAACCTAATGTGGTGTCTAATCCTGTATTTGTATAGGTGTGATTATGTGAACATTTCTCAACATACCCAAGAAACAAATGACCTGAGTTTGAGCAGGTTTGTTCAGCTGGTCCTAACATGTTTTTTCATATATTTTTTTTATTTATTCCTTTTTTTAAGCTATTGAATGATCAATTTCAGTTTTTTCTCGAGCAGAGTTGAAGTTAACAGTATTTTCATTTACAATCACCTTTAGCACTCAGGTATGTTACCCTATAGCTGGTGAATAATGTATACCTTTTTACTTTTTTTCATTATGTATCTTATGAAATAATTTAACATGTAATTTTAACTTTATCCGGGTGACGAAGTGGTTGTTTGTATGCCCTCACTTAGTAATGGTCCAAGCTCAATTCCTAGCGTAGTTGATATGACATGCGAGCTTCTTGGGATAGGTAAGTAAAAAAAATGGAGTAAAGATAGCAAAAATATAAATTCACCGACAGGGATTACAAATCAGGTCAATTATTAGAAAATAAACATTAGTCTATAATATGGCAAATTCAGTTTGTAGCTAATGAGATGTTTTTGGTAAAGTTTTGCAGGTAACAAGTAGCTCATACAACCGTAGTTTATACTGACTGTTCTAAAAAGGGAGCCAATTCATAATTCTCTTCATGTGGATGTTATTCTTAAATTTGGCGGTCAAATGCATGTCGTCTAGGTTATATCAAATTAGTCCTTTGTTATTCTTCATAGTTGTTAGACTTACTTTCTGATTCGTATTTTTATTTTATTTTTCCCGTTTATATTTAGAGATTTGTGAAACTTTTTTGTTGGAATATCAAATTTTGATATATTTAGTACTTCATTCAAAACTAGGGAATAAAGAGTCTCTGGTAGGCCTAAAAGTCTTAACCTTGATTAAGCTTATATGAAATATGCAGTCTAAGGTGAAGATTCTATTTTTCATGATTCCATAGTTAGATGCCTTCTAAACCTAGAAAGAAGTCAAAAACACCGCTAATATCAAAATTCAAAACAACCATTCTATAATTTGATATTATTAGTGGGTGGGAAGAAAAATATCATTATTCTTCTCTACCTGTAGAAGCATTCATAATAATACCCATTTTGTCATCTAAATCTGCTTCTGTTGGCAAAATCTTTAGTTCCAGACCTTATCCAGGTACATATGTTGCTATTTGGCTTATTAGTCAATATGTAGAGTCTTGACTCTATAACTCCAGGCTCCATTATTTTAGTCATTTTCTCATCTTTTTTCATGCATTTTTTTGATTATTTTTTGTTCCAAATACTTTTAGGAAAATTACGATATATCGTCAGTCAATGATTCAAAATGGTTTATGACATGTAATTCTTCTCTTATTCATTTACTCTCTTTTTGACCTGAATCATTTCTTTTTTGACATGTCTCACTTGATTCTTCTAGAACAAAAGCAATCGTTGGCTTTCCTTTTCTTTTGAGCTACTGAGACATCAAATCGGGCATTAGCAAAAGCTTATCTTCTTTTAAGGTTTGATCCATTTCATTACTTGCTTTTGGTTTCAGATTTTTTTTACTCCATCATCTTGATATATAATGTATACCTTCTTTCTATCAAATCAAAAGCTTTAGAGTGTGTAAAAAGAGTCTATACAAGGGCTCTTTAGGCGAAAATATCGAATTCTATTAAGACACTTACTTCATTTATGTATTTATGGTTAAAAAATGAGCATCACATTTTGTTTACGAACAGGTGAACCATATATGACCTGGAATTATGCACCATGGATGAGTAGTCTTGGTTAGCTAGATAAAGCTTCATTCCGGGATGAACCAAAAGTACATAGGGCTTTATTTAATATTTTCTGCCCGGGTGAGTGCATCAGCATGTCTCTATTGAGCCAACTATAATCCTTGCATGTTAATAAGTTATCTTTGTTATTCAGCTTACTCTAAGACCAGAATTTAAGAGTGACTTGAACATAAACAGAGAGTACTCACTGAGTTTCTTTAACTTATGTCTACCTGAAGCTGTGTTTTCAGATTTAAAATGTGACACTTAAATAGTTATATTCTCTTTTAAGTTAGTGATGCTTTAACTGGATTTATGTTGGTAATTATAAGGTGGAGAATCTATATATTGGTAATTTTTCTACTCTCAGTTTGTACAGTTTTTGTTATGTTAATCCCAACTTTCCATGGAACATTAGAAAATTACTAAGTATAGTTTTACACTTTTGCTTGCATATGAAGAGGGAGAAATAATCACTCTAAAGCAAAATATATACACAATATCATGATTTTGTTGATGTGAACAAGTCTATGATTCATGTGAAACTAGGATTTTCACAGGGTTTGAATTCAAAAACTTAGGATTTGATTGTACCTTGATGTTCATCTATTATCGGTCTCTAGCATAATTTATTATAATAGAAATGGAATTCTTGGTACAAAATTGTGAACGTTTACCTTTGATGAGGTTTTTTTCTTCCATTTTTACTCATTTTTCACCGAGTTTTTGTGGTTTGTTATATTGTTTAGTTTGAAGATGGGATAAAACCATAGTTAAAACATATTGGAGATAGTATTGTATCTATGGAAAATGCTGCTCCAAAGTTACATATTGTTTGTCTCACGGAGAGGCAACGAGACTTGAATGGATGGGAAAATCGAAGATGATACAACACATGATCCAACTCCTGGGTGATAGTTCTTGGTGTTTTTAGGTAAACAAGTTCGGACATTGCTTGACTATACACTTTCCAAGCTCATTTAAGAATTTGAAGCCGATTGTAACTAATAAAGAAACACAAAACAATATATAGTTCATCCACACAAAATCTGCATGATTATCCATCTATTTTTTGTAAAATTTAACAGGATTTTCTGGTGGAAATACATACTTTAATAGAGAATGTATAGAATTTCTAACGGTCATAACCAAACTCAGATTCCAAATATCAGTGAATTATTAGTGAATTGTTAGACTTTGACACAACCAAAGGTGTTTGAGAAACATAATTTGCATGAATGAAATATTTGTGCATTTAGAATTAATTGTGTGTGCCGTTTACTTAAAGAGACAACAAAAATCAGCATTTCAGCAACAAACTTATAGTTATACATAATGGTAGCATTTTCTCAGGCAAACCAAACTGTCAGAGCTAAGAGCCTGCAATTTTATTAACTTCATAGCATACAAACTTATAGTGATACAAAATGATAGCATTTGCACACAACCAGGTTTGATTGGGACAACCATATTGAGCCCATGCAACACACGGGCGTACCACTAGTAGAGTACAATTTCACGTGGAACTTACATTCAGTTTTATAGAAACACGAATAGATGTCCACGTGTCAGTAAACCAATTGGATTATACTAAACCAGTCCAGCAAAACTAGGGCTACATATTGGGTAGAGTGAGTAGGATATGACCTATTTCGCCATTCTACCCATAAAACTGGGTAATAAAATGTTATCCGGTGTAGTGGGTAAGATATTACCTGACCCATCAAATGACGGAGGTATGTGAGCTTTACCTTTTGCCTGAAGCACACAGATAATGAATACACATATGGACTAAAATTTGAAACTCAAATCCATAGAATTGATAGACACCACAATAACTCCTCTAAGAAAATTGGTAAGTGGATTTACCCTTTTACTTCGATCACATCGCCTAGTTTTAAATTTGCCAGGTGCTGGCTCATTTTCCCTTCTGAATAAATCTGCACAATTTTATGGAAACGACCAGTCATTGAAAACTTTTAATGTGAATTAGAGGATAATACAATAGCCTACTGCTATACATTGTGTACCTTAACCAATAAATCGAAATAACCCTTGGAATCGGGATCTGATATAGGAGTGTACCCGAAGACATAGTTGTAAATATAGCAGCGACATCGCATGCACATAGATTCAACTAAAGGAAAACATTTGGGAACTCGTAATCAAATTTGTAACGTATAATATGCACATGTCGACATGGCAAATTTTATAAAATGGATGCATCCTTGGTACAAAGATGATGAAACGATTTGAGAGATTAAAGTTAATTAAGTGTCTAGAAAGACATCCTTGTTCTGATGGCAATAAGACTCTCACACCTAGGCTCGATTAATCACTAACAGTATCGATAAACCAACCAGATTCTCTAGCAGAAATTTACCGAATTACAAAGTGATTTGTGTGTACTGCCTTAAACATGATCCATATACTTTCCGCTTCCAGATTTCTCACATGAAATTAATCACAGCGGTGAGGAGATATTTGAAATACATAACTCGGTTTAACTTAATTTAAATTAGACTTGTAGACGGGTAGAATAAAGTAATTTTGAACTTTATCCGTCATCGTATCCATTTAATGGTAGATAATAAAATTTTATTCGTCGTCCTACCCTTCTAACAATTGGTAAGATACGGATACGGATAAAATCATGAAGGGTAGGTAAAAATGGCGGGTAAAGGTAGGTATGTGCAGCCCTAAGCAAAACGGTCTGCGTCTATTAAAGTGTCCGATCCTTCATTGTGCAGCAACACAGTCAGTCAGCTGTGCTGTAGAGAACCTTTTCATACCCTAAACCCTAGAGAAACCTCCACCAAAAGGATGATGAATCCTTGCCAAAACTCCCAAGCATTCAAAAGAAAGAGTACTGGATCATCTTCAAACATTTCATCAACAGATGAACAACAACAAACACCTCCTATAAGAGTGAGAATCTTATCATCATCACCTCATGGCTCTTATCATCATTCATTTGAACCTTCTCCTGAATTCAAGACTACTACAGACCATCTGTTCAAAATCATGCCACAAGATCCCCTTTTTGAACCCTTAGAAACATCCTCTTCCACTGCTCTTAAAGGTTTCAGGATGGTGTTGGATCTTGATTTTGTGAATCTTGCTCAGAAATTCTCAGAACCAGTTGATCCTCTTGAGTTCTCCAAAGGTATAGAGGAGTATACTTCTCAACTCTCAACCCTTAACAGAATGGTTACAATGTTGTCAAACTTCGGAAAGGTTTGATAAACTAAGAAAGATTTTATATGAGGAGAAGAGGAACAGAGAGAATATAAAGGAGAAGGAAGAAGAGAGGAATGATAAACAAGTTAAAGCTTGTACTACTTTGAATAGGATTGATAGTTTGACGAAAGAGTTGAAGGCGTTGAAAATTTCTGTAATGGCTCAGAAGAAAGAGATTGAGACCCTTGAATTAATGGAGATGAGTTATGCTGAAGAAAGAAAGAAGATCTTGGAGAATCTGTCAGCAGCTGCAGCACCTTGGTAGAAGAAAATCAACTAGTTTAGAACAAGAAGAAGAGGGAGTTGGTTAGTAATTAGGGCCTTTTGTTTAATTGATATCTACTGTACATATAACCAAATTCAATGAGATTTAGTGTTTTGTTTCCCTTTCTTTTGTTCTCTGTACTTTTCTGAATGTTTGTGGTTGGTAAATCCCAAATTTCTTTGCTTTACCTTGGCAGTATACTGATATTATTCCTTGATTTTAAGCCCCTAATTAGCAATTCCAATCAATTTCAAAGAGAGAATTGCAGTGGTGATTAACAAAGAGATTATAATTCTTTCAACCTTTCATTTTTCATTTTAATCATTGTTTGAGTTGCGGAAATAAACAGAAAATGCACCAGTCCATTGAATAAACTTCACAACAAAGCTCCAAGTTATGCTTGTAATCTTTTCTCCCTTTTGAATTCATTAAAATCAGCAACCAAGCTTTCATTCACTTTCTGCTTCATGTTCTCCACTAATCTGTTCAGCACCTGTTGTTGTACATCCATATAAAACAAAGTTTAGTTCTATTGTATTCCTTTAATTTATAATTATCAATACAAGTTGTGTTTAGTAGCTTGAAATAGTCTGTCAATGGGTCTAACCGATTCTGCAACATTGCTAAGAACATCTTGAGGCACTACAGAAACCACAGGTGGAAGTACAAAACTTATACTCATCTCCAATTGACCTTTAAGACGGCTACGAATCCCTCGTCTTACAGGATATAACGCCCCTCGTACACCAAGTACAAATTCAGTTGGTTGGAATACTCTGTCTAAACCTTGCAGTTCCCATCTAGTCTACAACAAAAGAACATAATTTGGGTTTGTTAACGAAGGTTTATAGCTCTCAACCAAGTCCAACTTGATAGTGATGAATATGTATATCACTTACTATATCGAGCTCTAGTACTTTGGTAATGTCGCTAGGAACTCCAGCAGGGTAATCTTTACTATTAGTTTTACATCTAATCGTCATGTCGACGATAGGCGAAACAGTCAAGAAGAGAAATTGTATGGGCAGCATCTGTATTCTCCACTCCTCCTGCAAATGCTCACAAATTTGCTTAATTCATTTCTTGATATTATTATGTCTAGTAGAGTTTTGAATACATTTGCTTAATCTAATTGCTCTAACTGACTGCCGACCCCAGGGTTGGGAATGTGTTCAAAACAAAAGAAAAATGTTTTGAATACAAAATTTGCTTAATTCAACTGCTTGGGAATGTTGTAATGTCAGTGGCGATCGCGAAAGAGATTGTTTTGTAAGACAACAGCTTTAGTAGAACTGTGTATATGCTAAGGTAGTAGTATAGTTGCAGCTAATGGCAATAAACAAAATTCAACTGTTCTAGTAAATGAAATTGACAGAGATAGTAATTAAGCTCCATTACCTCATTCAATCTCTCACTTCTTTTCTTGTCTGGAAAGATTGCTTGGAAAACTCTAGCTCGGTCATTAAGGTATTCATCAAAAGTAACCTACTAGTCCAAACAATACATATCTAATATAAGCAAGCAAGAGAAAAAGACCAGTATACTAGCAGTAAAGTAAAAGAAGTAGTACCCCAGGTGGTTCATAAAGAGGCATATCAGTAGCAATTTTCGAAGAAAAAGTCGATAGCGGCTTGGCATCGTTCTTGACAGATAACGGTGAATTGGAAGAATTTGTTGATGCATTACATTGCCATTGAGAATTATTAGTACTTCTCACCACCACTTGCAATGCTTCCTTTCTTCCTTTCCTAACTATGACATATCCACCTGTAAATGATTAAAACCCATGTTAATCATTCGTCAACATTAACCATACTTATAATGGACTGAAACTGAAAATTGTGAAAGAGAAAAGATTACCTGAAGGATGACAACCAACTGATGATGCTCTTAATATTTCACCCATTTTTTCTTCTTCACATTATTACTCTTATTTTCTGAGAGGGAAAGAGAAGAAGGGAAAGTCAAAAGTGGTCTGAGTGATGCAGAGTGGATGCTTCAGATTTCATTATCTTGACAACACCCCCAGGAGTAAAGAGAAGTACACTCTTCATTTGTAGGACCAGTGTGACTAATATTCCTCTCACCTCATTTATTAAACAACCCACTTTTCAAAACTACACTTCGGTTACACTGACTGGTTGGGCTCAAACAATGCACGGAACCATACATACTGCCACCGGACAGGGGTGAGTAAAACATCCAAATTCGTAAATTTTATCCGACCCAAACCGTAATTTAGTGGATGAAAACTCAATCTCAGTGGATTGGTCGTGGGTGAATTTTAAAACCCACGTGGGTGGAATATCATCCATCTGTTGAAAACCCGACCCTAAAAATAATGTTGGCATTATACATATATACGAAGGTTATTATAAGAAATTGGAAGGTAATATATAGTTTTATATTGATTAGTGCTTAGTTTATCTCTTCAAAGAACTTTGTTCTCCACTGTATTGATGAGAATTGGGTGTTAAATAAGAAGATCTTATATTTATGTCCAGTTGCGGACCATTCATGTATGACGTGGGTAAAATAATTGGGGCTTGTCTTATACAGTGGGGGATTGAGAAGATATTCATTGCACCTGTAGACAACGTATCGGCTAATGAAGGAGTTGCATCATATTTGTCCAAGAGAGTAGTTGGTTGGAAGACAGCAGTTTTAGAAAAGAAACACATACATTTTAGATTTGTGCAGCACATTCTAATGTCTTTGCCTTAATGGCTAAAGATGGTATGGATTTATATAATGAATCTATTAGTAGAATGTATGTGACAGTTAAGCATGTAAGATCATTACCAGTTAGATTGAAAAATTTTAAAGCATGCGTTGACCATCTACCTCTTTTTGTTTATTTTATTTATTTAAATCGTCAATGTCATCTGCATCCAGTCCGTTCATTTGCGGATGTCAAACCTGACGGTTGATGGACTGAACGTGAGTGGAAATTTCAAATATGTCATTTAGAAAGACTGGACGCGGATGATACCAAATCTCATCCACTCATTCGTTGCTCGCCTCTATAAACTCACCATGTCTATTAAAAAAATAAAAATAAAAACACGGTTAGGAAAAAAATATGTTTTATGATTTAGAATCCCCGTAAAATGCAACAATTTTTGTGGAAATGTTACCATAACACTCTTCCATCCAATCAGAAGATGCAACAATTTATTCAAAGATAACAACTCAAAATGCCCCATGTGCATTAATCTGCTCATCGCCTATTTCTCCAATGTCGTTATATTAATGTTATTTGGTTTGGGATATCTTCTGCTCTCCACCACTCTGAAAACAATAAGAATTAACTTCAGAGCTAGATCAACCTATTTTGTATATCCTGATTTCATTGCTAAGAACCCAAAGCTGGCAAATCTTGCTTTTATAGTTCTATGGCACATCTGGAATTTCAGATGTGAAAAAGGCTTTGATAATAAAATGCATCATCCTAAAAAAATTATTCACATGATAAAACATTTCCATAGAATGATCTGCTAACTATTAGATGTATTAGGCCACATGACTGAGCTGTCAAGTGAGCTGTCATTTATGTGACACAACAATAGTCTACTGTACATATTAGTTGGC
>JAJJMC010004603.1:0-11364 GCA_023531435.1 Papaver californicum | reverse complement strand
GATGACAGATCACTCCTAATTACTTCTTGATTCGATGCTTTATATGTCCGACACGTGTTTCTTATCTTCAAAGACTTCTGTGATCTCGATCATTAAAATAATAGAGTAATTATTACAATTCACTTTCTCGATCATTAAAATAATAGAGTAATTATTACAATTTACTTTCTCGATCATCTATCATTTAATGCTATTTGTTTTATTCGATACTGTTCAGCTTTCTCGATCTTATGTGTCATTCATGCAATTTATCGCTCAGATGTCAGGAAACGTCTCGTCTCTTTTTGAAATTTGATATCTTTAATAGTGATCCTGTGTTTCTCGCCTTTTTTAATCTGGTTGCTTCTTAACTTGATCTTCTTCCACGTGTCATGCTTCTTTAATTTATTAACAATTTGCCCCCTTCTTCTCTTTTTTACAAAATCATCCAGCGGTCGATCCGAGATTTTTTTTTGAAAAATAGAGAAGGACTTATTGTTTTTTAACATTTCAGTTTCTTTTCCACACGTTATCCGGTTTTTCCGCTGGCATTAACTGTATGAGTATGCTACTGATTTTTTCGGCTCTGTATTTATTGCTTTTATACACATGATTATGTCAGTTACATTTTTTCCAATGAAATCAAATCTTTTCCGATTATTTTGTTTTCCCATCTTGTGGCGTTTACAATTCTTCTTCTTTAAATACTCTGTGACTTTCTGCTGTCTTCTTTTAGTTATTGCACTTTATCTCCCTTAAACCTTTCAAATTTTCCCCACTACTCAGGAGTTCTTTTCTCGTTCATTGGTTTCTTCTCTACTTCAATTTGACCACTGTTAACTTCTATTCTTCATGTAAGTAACTTTATTTTTCTTGATTCAAAATTTTCTTTTCATGACTGTGGGTCTATCGATGTAAAAAGATTGTAATTCCCTGGTTATTTATGAACGAGTAAAAAGCCCCCTTTTTTTTTTTATTTCTAGGTAATTTCTTCATACATTAATTTTTTCTTTCTTATGCTTCTTTTTGCTCAGATCTTCATTATGTCTCCAAGAAAATCTGATGCTGCCAGCAATCAAGGTGAAAACAGGAGATCGAGTAGGTCTTGTGTTTCTCGAAATGCTGTTTCTCGTCGCGATTCATCCCTTGCTACTCCTACTTCTGCTGCACCTCGTACCATACGTGATTCTTCTCCTGATATTCCTAATGTTGCCCCCAAGAGTAAGCGGTCATTGTCATCTTATAGCTATCGATCTATGGATATTGAAGAATTTAAAAGAAAACATAATCTTCAAGGATTTAAGGTTTCTTTTGTCGATAGTGCTTCCGATATGATGACCTACGATTTGATGAGAAAATTTCAATATAACCATCATAGATTATTAATTTCTGTTGGTGCCTTGGAAGCTGGTCTTCATCTCCCTCTGTATGAAAAGAACAACATTTTCCAGTTCACAGTTCTTGCTACTCGCAGCAGGGCTCCACATACTCAACTTCGATCTATCACATAGTATAATGGCAATTGGTGGCGAATTCTCGATGAATGCACCCTTCGCAGTGAGGGTCGTACCCGTCTTACCTGTTATGTTCCCGATCTTTCAGAACGTGTTCATTATACGCCTGAGAATTTCCAGAATACATATGGTGATGGTATTACTGTTAAAAATTATGTTAAATGGAGTGTTAGTCCTGTTCGCAAATGCTCCCAAGGGTTTCCTCTACTTCGAGAAGTTGATGACCCCAGAATCAAGGTAGCTCCATATACCAATGCTGACTTTCCTTCGAACGAGAGAATTCGTCGAGAACATGATTATAAATGGTATCGCACCCCTATTCTGATCGAGGGACCTTGGGTATATGGTGACATTCCTACTAGTGAAATTCAGCATCTTCGCAATTGTTTCCCGAACTATTGCCCCCGGAGATTGAACTTTGATGATTATAAATTTGACTTCAAGGTTCGAAATTCTTAATTGATATCATTCCTTTTAGATATAGTGTATCGATCTTTAATGTCTTCTTTAAATGTTTTTACTTTTTTGATTCCAGGTCGATCCTTCTTTGGACATCGGAATCCCCCTTCCTCCACCTGATCGCGGTATTCAAATCGTCGAGAATAGACAGATCGTCGAGAATGAACAAACGATCGAACCCGCAGTTGAGGGTAAAGGAAAACGAAAATTAATTCTCACAGCAGAGAAGAAGCAGAAGAAGCCCAGAACTCTTGAACTCTCAACTGAGGTTGTAGGAGAGACGGCTTCAAGTTTGAATAAGGGAGAAGGAAGCTCGATTGTTGCTCTTCCATTGGATCAGTCTGATCCTATCAATGCTATTCCAGTTTCCTCGATGCCAGCAGAAATTATGGTATCGGAACGATCCGATCCTATTGTTGCACCTCCTTCTGGTACTTCATCCAATTTTTATAACATCGTTTCTCCACTACCTTTTGATTTTGTGCTTGATTCCCCTGTACCTGATAATGGTGCATTGGAAACTTTTTCTGGTCTTCCTCAAGAAGAGGAAGATGATATTGTTATTGATGAAGATATTGTTGATGTAGTGAATGAAGTAACTCATGTTGAAAAAGAGAATTCGTTGGAAAAGGATAATGCTGAAATAAATCCGATTGATGGCGTGGAGAATATGAATGTAGGAGCCAACACCTCTGTTGTTGAAGAAATAAATGTTATTGATCGTACTGAAAAAGAAACCTCTCCTCCTTCTAATATGATCGTTCCTGGTGTTTCGATCCCTTCTGAAGTCGAAGGGACTACTGGAGTAATTCTAGAATCGATCGCGCCTTCTGATGATTTGGTTCGATCTACTTCTGTTGCTGTCGAGGTCGATACTACAATTCCAAGTGTCGACCCTTCTACTCTGAAGTCTGTTTCCGATCAAATCTCCCGTGAAGGTTTTAATTTAGTTGGTGATGAAGAATAAGCCTACAAATGGTTTCTTTCTCAGGGACTTTGGAATGTTTCAGCAGATCCTGAGAGTATCAAATCTGATTCTGGCTTCATGTCTCGATTCCGAAATTCACTTAGTGCGATTCCTTTGGATGAAACTCTGGATGCATGGTCTAAGAGTGATATTCTCGATCAGATATCTCCTGTGAAGCCTCCTCCTACCTTTAATGAAATTTTGAATGTTTCCGATAGTTCGTTATATTCACTTCCACAACAAGCTTTAGCCCAACTTCAATATGGTAATGACTGTCTATTTAGCGGTTATAAATTTTATAAGGCTCGAGCTACCATGATGGGATTAATATTTAAGAAAGAATCAGGGGAGATGGAGAAAAAGAATGCTTCCTTACAACAAGCGAATGATGAATTGCAACAGCAAAATAATTTTCTTCAACAACAACTTCAACAACTTCAACAACTTCATCATCAACATAATGATCAATATCAACAACAACAGGAACGTCTCCAAACTATTGAAGGTCATAATCAAGATCTTCAGAATCAAAATCAAGGTTTATTTTTCATTCCTTTTCAATTACTATTTTATTTATTTGATCTATATGAAACATTTAAATTTTATACTAGGTTCAGTGGAAAATATGGAGAACCTATTTAGGTTCGATCGTAGAATGGTACAATTGAATAATCATGCAAGGGAAATCTTCAAAGAGATGAATGTGGTTAGAGAAAAACTGACTCAATTGAACGATAGTTTTGATTTAGCCACTTGGAGGCGTAATAAAGCAGAATCAAAATATCGAGAAGTTGTAAAATTGCTAACTCAAAAAGAATTAGAGTTTAAATCTGTTGTCAGAGGTACATTTTTGGTTTACCTAATTTTATAGTTCTTGATACATAAAATTTGTCTAATATTTTCTTGTATTTTCAGAATTGGAGAAAAAATTTAATGAAGCTAAGGATCGAGCAATACAAGTAGAAACTGAGCTTAATACAACGAAAGATTCAGCGAAGAACATCACACAAGAGTTAAAGACTTCTGAGCATAATGTGACGCTTAGCGCCCTAAAAATTGAGAGTTTACATGCTCGACTATCTACTGAACTTTCTAAAATTAATGCTCGTGAACAAGAGATTGACTCATTAGTTGCAGAACTAAATGAAGAGAAAAATCAAAGATCGCGTCTTAGTGCTCAAATAGAAGCAAATCAGCAAAAGATCGAAGAGCTTCACAAAGAAATCAACTTTGGGCGTGATTTCGTTCAATGGGTCAGGCAGGATGCTAAAGCGAAAATCGCAATGTCCTTCAATACTGCTTTAGATCGTGCACAATCCGATCCTTCAGTGCTTAGTAAGCGCGCTTCTGTGCCTGCAGTTCCTCCTCCACCATCTCGATCCGGTCTTCCCGATATCTGATTATGTCCTTTGTAATTTCATTTACTGTTAACTCCACTATCTTGTACTTTGTTTATCTTTCATTGATTTTCTTTTGCATCCTTTTGATATGCCTTTAATGTTGTTTCCTGCACAAGAAAATGTGATTAAGTAATTCTTTTGGCTATCATATAATTTTCCGAGTACCATAAATTGAAGTACTTTTTACCTCAAATCATGTTGTTCGAGATCCCACACATACGAAACAAACCCGGGACAGGGGTAAGATACAGGGTTGGTCCCGAACTGTACTTTGAAAATTGATAAACCAATAATTAGGAACTCTTTCTTGATTAAGAATTTCATTGTTAGCGAAACTCTATAAGGATGTTTACCTTTTGACTTTGATTATGTCGTCAATCGCAACGATATCCAGAATATGATGTTCCTGGAATAATTTTGAGCGCTCAAAGTATATGAAATTCCAGGATTAATGGAATTATAATATTCTCCAAGGCACGATGTTCCTGGAGTGATTAAATTATAAAAGAAATTACTGAATTAATTGTCTATGTACCTGCTTTTTGTGTTAACATTGCATTGTTATTTACGGATGGTAAAGCTTTAAATATTGTGCATTCCACGGATGCTGTAAAATTTCTCCTTGCAAATTCTGAAGATAGTACGATCCTTGAATCACGTATGGACCATCCCATGTTGGTGCGAATTTTCCTGCACTCTTGTCCCTTCGGTATTCTGTTATTTGTCGGAGGACATATTGACCTTGGACAAAATTTCGGGATTTTACACGTTTATGGTATTCTCGAGCTAATCCCCTTTGATAATTTTCCATCTTTTGGAGTGCCACCTCTCTTTTTTCTTCCAAGTCATCCAATTTTTGTAACATGAGATCTGAATTAAGGTTTTTCTCCCATGCTTCTGTTCTGGTTGTAGGCAAAATAACCTCTGTTGGTATTACAGCTTCTGTTCCATAAGTAAGAAGATAAGGTGATTCTCCGGTTGAAGTTTTTCTTGTGGTTATATATGCCCATAATGTGTTATGTAATTGTTCGCACCATTTATTATAATATCCATCCAATGTTTTCTTCAGATTTGTTGCGATTGTTTTATTCGTGGATTCTGCTTGCCCATTGCTTTGTGGGTAAAAAGGTGTAGACTTATGTTTTTGAATATTATATGTTTCAAATAACATATCGATATTCTTCCCTTGGAATTGTTTTCCATTATCAGAGACTATCGCTGCTGGAATCCCAAACCTACAAATGATATTCTCGAATAGAAATGTAAAAACATCAGTGTCTCTGATTCGCGCTAGTGCTTTTGCTTCTACCCACTTGGTGAAATAATCAGTGGCCACAATTAAGTATTTTCTTTTCTTTGTGCCTTCAGCTAATGGTCCGACTATATCAACTCCCCATTTCGCAAATGGCCATGGACTAAGTATTGAATTTAATTCCGTAGCTGGTGCTTTGATTTTCTTACCAAATCGTTGACATTCTTCGCACCTTCGAACCATTTCTTCCGAATATTTCAACATGGAAATCCAATAATAACCCTGCATTTTGGCTTTTAACGCTAACGATCGTCTTCCACTATGGTTTCCTGCATCTCCATAATGTATTTCTTTGAGAATTCGTAATCCTTCTTTTTGTGATAAACATCGAAATAATGGTCCAAGAAAAGAATGTCGATAAAGAATTCCATCTCTAAGTTGGTAACTGTTTGACTTAAGTTGAATTTTCCTTGCTTCTTTAGAATCTGTTGGTAACACTTTATTTTGTAAATATTGATGTATCGGGGCTCTCCAATCTGGCTCACTTGGTTGATCATTTTCTTGTTGCGATGTAGATGTGGCACTTTGTATGGCTGAGTCATCGATACCATCTTCCTCTATGTTATTTAATACTTGTGCTCTTATGGATGGCTCGTATATTCTCCCAATTTTTAGCGTTTTAGTATTTGGGTCATTTATCATGGACGAGATATACGCCAGTGCATCTGCATGTCGATTTTTTTCACGAGACAAATATCGAAAAATAATATTTGGAATACAATTAAGCTTTGTACAAGATTTTTGTATCGTTCCAAGTCCTCATCGACCGTTTGATATTTTAACTCGATCTGTCTAATCACCAGCTGCGAGTCACTTGTGAGTCTTACATCACTTATTCCTAGTTCAATAATGAGTTTGAGAGCATGGACCACTGCTTCATATTCTACTATGTTATTTGTATGTTCTTCGAACTCAAGTCGAAAATGAGTGTACCATACGTTCTCCCTTTGGTGCTGTAATCACGATACCTATTCCTGCTCCTTCTTTATTTCGCGACCCATCAACAAAAACCTCCCATCGTTGTGAACTATTTGAATCTAGAATATCTACTGGTTCTTCTTCTTCACACCCCGGAAGTCCTTGAATTTCATACTCTTCCTCGATTGGAAATCTGACAAAAAATCAGCTAGAACTTGGGATTTCTGCGCAGTTTGTATCTCATAAAAAATGTTGTATTGTTCTAGCTGAGCGTTCCATTTTGCTATTCTTCCTACCTTCCCTGTATTCTTTAAAACTGATTCCAATGGTGCTTTGGTTAATATACGAACATAATGAGTAAGAAAATAAGTGCGTAACTTCTGAGTAGCAAATACCACTGACAAAATTAATTGTTCAATCTTGGTATAATTTCTTTCTGCTGAATTCAGAGTCTTACTGATGTAATATATTGGTTTCTCAATCTTATCATTCGTTCGCACCATTACTCCACTAATTGCATTTTCTGTTGCCGCTATGTACAAAGTTAACATTTCTTCTGGTTCTGGTTTTTGTAATGCTGGTAACGTGGCAAAATGTTATTTTATACGTTGAAATGCTTGCTCACAACGATCGTTCCATTCAAATTTATTTTTCTTCTTAAGTACATCAAAAAAGGGTTTACATCGTTCTGATGATCTTGCAATAAATCTACTCAATGTAGCCAAACACCCATTTAACTTCTGTACACTTTTTATACTGTTTGGTGATGGCATATCTGTTATTGCTTGTATTTTTGCCGGATCAACTTGAATTCCATCTTTTGTAACCAGATATCCCAAAAATCGCCCTGATGTAACACCAAAAATACACTTCTCTGGATTTATTTTCATCTTATACTTCCGTAGTGCACCAAAAATTTCAGCCAGGTTCCGTAAATGATCACCAGATAACTTACTTTTTACTAACATGTCATCCACATAAACTTCCAAAGTTTTTCCGATCCATGGTTTGAATATTGCATCCACTAGGCGTTGATATGTTGCTCCTGCATTCCGTAGTCCGAATGGCATTCTAGTGTAACAATACAATCCTCGCGGAGTAAAGAACGATGTGTGTTCCTGATCTGCTTCTGCTAATGCTATCTGGTTATACCCAGATTGTCCATCCATAAATGATAACATCTCATGTCCTTCAACAGCATCTACTAACTGATCAATGTTTGGGAGTGGATAACTATCTTTTGGACATGCTTTATTTAGATTGGTAAAATCTATACAAATTCTTACTCCACCGTTCTTTTTCGGGACAATTACCATATTAGAAATCCATGTGGGGTATCGTACTTCTTGCACCTAAAAGCTTTGTTAATTCTTTTTCCACTGGTTCATGATATTCTGGTGCGACCTTTCGTATCCGTTGGCGAAAAGGAATTGCATCAGGATGTATTTTTAACTCATGCTGGACGATGTTGGGATCAATCCCCGGCATGTCTTCCATTTTCCAAGCGAACACATCTATATATTCACAAAGCAATTTAACTATCTGTTGTTCCAAATCTGTTTTTATTAATGTCCCAATTCGCACTTGCTTGGGGCATTCTGCAGTGCCAATATTTATGACTTTTGTTTCCTCTACTGGGGTGAAGACTGGTTTTGGAATCCCAATTGGGGTTGGGGTTCCCTTTAATTGCTACATCGTCCCTTTTTGTTGCTGGTCTTCCATATTTTCTCGATTTTTGCTACTCTCTCCTTTTTCACTTTCTGTTTTATTTTTTGCATTTTTTTCTAAGTATTGGTTTATTTCTTCTTCTTTTGCTTTAATTCTTTGTTCTTTTTTCTTTTTATATTGTAAATGCTCCCGTTCCTCATTTATTCTTGTTTCTGCCATTATACAAAGCTTAGCATCTTCTTGATCACCCTTTATCTCCATCTCTCCTCGTGGTGTTGGAAATCGTAGATATTGATGATAAGTTGATATTACACCCTTTAATTGATGAACCCATCGCCTTCCAATCATAGCATTGTACGGGGAAGGTGCATCCACAACGCTAAATCTTGTCAGAATGTTGATTGGTCCGGCTGAAACTTCAAGATCAATGTCTCCTTTTGGTTTAGAAGATATTCCATTAAATCCATAAATGACGAATCATGAAGTGATGAGTTGATCTTCTTTGAAACCCATTTTACAAAATGTATTGTAGAACATCACATTCAATGAACTGCCCCATCCAAGAGTATTTTCTTGACATTCCAACCAGATATCAATAATGTTAACACAAGAGGGTCATTATGCATTTCAATTTCTTGGTTTACTTCTTGTGCAGAAAATGTTAATGGATGTGCCATCCAATCTTCCCATAATTTTACTTGCCTTCCTTGAACTCTAAAGGCCTCATGGTTCCGAATTCTCTTGCACAATTTCTTGTTGATTGCTACATTCAAATCTGTATCACACTTTTCCACACATGAGATCATATTAATAGTTTGTTTGTTATATGGAATATGTATTGCTTTGCCTTCATCATCTTTCTTTGTTGGTTCAATTTTTTGAATAAATTCCTTCAATTCTCCAGCATCAACCATTCTTTGTACCAATGCTATAAAATTTCTACAATTGTTTGTTGCATGCCCTTTATAACTGTGGTACTCACAATAGTCTTTTGAATGTTGCGTAAATTCCGGTTGATTTCCCTTTGTTATTGGCCATTGAAAGTCTGGTCGTTTCTTCAAGATGTTAAATAACCTGAAATATGAAACATTAAGCTTGGTAAAAGTTCTTTCTCGAAATTGTTGAGCAAAGTTTTTTCCATTCCCTTGTCGAGGATGTTTTAATTCTTTTGATTCAACTTTTGGAAGACATTTCCTTTTCTGTTCTGGTAATTCTTCAACTGAATTTGTTCTCCTTGTATTTCCTTGATTTTCAGAATTAATTCTCGATCCTTGCTCCTGTATATCTTGGAGTCTTGCACATGTTTCTATTATTTCTCTCAATTTGCCTTCAGTTTTTGGATTATTTCGATGGATTTCAACAAAGAGCTGACTCTTCCGATCTACAATCCCCCATTTATAATGGTTTATAGCTGTCATTGGGTCTAATTCACCTATTGCTTGACATATTGAATGCCATCTAGTTGTATATGATCGGATCGATTCTTCTGGCCATGACATTAAAGAATAAAGTCTGTCCTCCCCTGAATCAATTGGTCTATTATACATGTATGCCTCTAAAAATTTCCTGACCAATTGTGCATAATTATTGATAGAATTTTCCGGTAATCTGTCGTACCACAATAATGCTGTTCCTGTTAAACTTGACGGAAAACATCTGCACATGATCGCTTCATGATTGTCCCATCGCGACATCACTCGGTTATAATACTTTAAGTGCGATGTTGGATCCTTGGTACCATCGTAACATTCAAACACTGGAATATTATATTCTCTTGGTAACGATACGCGCGTTAAATGTTGCGCTAACGGTGTTCGCTTTGCTTCATTCAATACCTCTTCTATCCTTCCCCCCTCTTTATTTTTTAATCCTTTAATTTCCTCCTTCATTTGTTCCATCGCTTCCAAACATGTTTCCCATTGGGTTCGTTGAAAGTCATTCTCCTGTTGTCTTCTTACTCGAGATGTTGATCCTACTAACACTATTCTTTGATCTGGATTACGTTGTTCATTTCTTGTTATTTGTCTATTCGACATTGCCTCTTGATTTCGTATTCTGGTCACAGTTGGTCTTTGCTCTCGCTGAATTACATCTTTTAAAACTTGATTTTCGGTTGCTAGTAACTCAATTCGATGGTCGCTTGCTCTTTGTTCCTTTCTTATTTCCTTTATTTCTTCTAATAGGTCCTGTATTTGTCGTATCTTTCTTTGAGAACTCTCATGATCTGAAGAGAAATTCTGAACCACTGTATTTGACATTAATTCTTGACTTGGGGTATGATTTCCCTCATTACTTTGTTGTTGTCCTGAGTCACTCCCTTCCTCTTGTCTATTTTCCAAGCCTTCATTACTATTTTGGTTCCCAGAATTTGCGTCTTGAGTCATATTTCTAGAATCTGTTGTTCCTTTACTGTCTTTCGCCCTCTCGATTGCTTTCCTTCCTCGATATCTAAAAATATTTTCTCTAATTAGTCAAATGAACTCTTATTCACTGAATCATGAAAGATTCTAACTATTATTTTAACCGTAAACTCTTCCTATCACAAGTCTAACTTTTCTGTCTTTATAAAATTTTTTGTTTCATATTTTTATCTACTTTTTTCCTCATAAAGCATTTTTCATGTTAATAAAGTATACTTATGTAAATAAACTTTACACTCATTTTTCGCATCTTGCAAAATTGAATTTCCCAATCTTTTTTTTTTTTTTTTTTTTTTAAATTCTTTCAAGCACATGCGTTCTTTTCTTACCAAAAAATTTTCTTTCCTGGATGATTTAGTTTCGACATTAAATCCCTTTTTCATTCATCATGTAGGATAAATCCTTTAATCATCCCTGTTTCTAGCGCCAAATTGTTTATGCCAAAAAATCCTTTCGACTAAACAACCAATCAAATTCTTAGATACAATTTACATAACTAAGATCGAGTAATAAAGAAAAATCCTTTTATTCATTTCATAAAATCATTTATGAACAATACCATTCATCACCCAGGTTTTTCAATTTTTGGGTTTATAATCCTTACACTTTTCAATTTAAATACAGAAATTCTTACATAATACTACTGTATTCCATAGATTCGTACCTAAAAATATTTTCTATCTCTTTCTCCAATTCTCCTTCTATCTCTTTTTTTTCCCTCCCCTTC
>JAJJMC010004585.1:10734-28394 GCA_023531435.1 Papaver californicum | reverse complement strand
TTCAAAGTTAGAAATACTTAAACTTAAAGAAGATAAAGACCTCCTCTATCAGAAATTGTTGTAAATGAATATTAATAAAAAAAAGAATAAAAAAAATGAATAGAAGAATAGATAAGAAGATATTCTTCCGCCCCCTACATTTTTGATCCCCTCTCCTACAAATAAACTTGTAATACCAACTCCATTTGTAATTCCATCAATTACTCGTCTATCAAAAAACTGAGTGAATCCAACCAGTCCTCTTATACCGGTATTAAAGGTTGTTGCATAAAAACGATCTATGTAACCACGATTATATGACCAATTATATATCACATTTACTATTTTGTCCCAAAGACCTCTTTTAGGACCCATTTTTACAAATGAATTAATTAAGTCCAAATTCTGTAAAAATGAATAAACAGGCCTATATAAAAAGAACGCAAAAAAGATTCCTAAATAAGCTATACTGACTGACAAAATTGCATTTGTAAGAAATTCATACCAATCCACGGAATTGCTCGAATTTGAATGTAAAAGGTTTATATATGGAGTTAACAATTTTGATAATATATTCAAATCCATTCCTCTATAATTTAAAGGAATTCCGATAAACCCAACACACAAAGTAACGAATCCTAATATAAGAAGGGGAAAAAGCATAGTATTTTCCGATTCATAAGGATATGGATTATTTTCTTTATTTCTAAAATGAGTAAATGTGATAAGGGGTTGCGTTCCTTTTTTTACATTCCTATCAATTGAATATGCTTTCTTCGAAAAAAAAGGAACTCTTTGCTTCTTTTTTACTGTTGATAAAAAAAGATTCTTGTTGATTACTTTCTGTCCTTCTTTACCCCAGATGGATATTGAATAAAACGAGCTGCTTTTTTTAGCGCTGAAATTTTGAGAATAGACGTTTAAATGCCCCGCAAAAGTAAGTAAATACATCCGAAACATATAAAATGCAGTTAATCCGGCTGTGAAATAAGCTATTATCGCGAAAATAGGTGAATATACCCAACTATCGCTAAGAATTTCATCTTTTGACCAAAAGCAAGCAAGGGGCGGAATACCACAAAGAGAAAGTGTACCTATCAAAAAAGAAGTTTTTGTAATTGGCATATATTTTGTTAAACCGCCCATAAGAGCCATATTTTGACTTTGATTTGGAGAATATCCAACAATACTTTCCATACAATGAATAATGGATCCGGAGCCTAAAAATAATAATGCTTTTGAATAGGCATGGGTGATCAAATGAAATAAAGCAGCTCGATATGATCCCATACCTAAAGCTAACATAATATAACCCAACTGCGACATTGTCGAATACGCTAAACTTCTCTTAATGTCTCTTTGTGCAAGAGCCAAAGTGGCTCCTAAAAGTACGGTTATAATACCTATCAAAGAAATAAGATTCATTATGTAAGGTATAACTGTGAAAAGAGGGTAAAGTCGAGCTACAAGAAAAATTCCCGCTGCTACCATAGTAGCAGCGTGTATAAGAGCTGAAATAGGGGTAGGCCCTTCCATAGCATCAGGTAACCATACATGAAGGGGGAATTGTGCAGATTTAGCAACTGCACCAAGGAATAATAGGGCGGCACACAGAGTAAGAAAAAAAGAATTTAAACCATTATTCTCAATCAAGGTTGTGACTATTTTAAACAAATCTCGAAATTCGAAACTACCCGTTATCCAATAAAGACCTAAGATTCCTAATAATAAACCAAAATCCCCTACACGATTAGTTACAAACGCTTTTTGACAAGCATTTGCTGCAATTGGTCGTGTGAACCAAAAACCTATTAATAGATACGAGCACATTCCAACTAACTCCCAAAAAAAATAAATTTGTATTAAATTTGAACTAGTAACTAATCCCAACATGGAAGTATTGGAAAAACTCATATAAGCAAAAAATCTCAAATATCCTTCATCATGAGACATATAATTATCACTATAAATAAGAACCATAATTCCAACAGTAGTGATTAATATTAACATAATAGAAGTAAGTGGATCGATCAAGTCGCCAAACTCTAAAGAAAAATCATTATTTATGGTCCAAGACCATAAATATTGATAGATGGAGCTACCATTCATTTGTTGAATAGACAGATCGATTGAAAAAAGCATAACTATACTTAGTAATAAAACACTAAGAAAAGCCCAGAGACGGCGGAGGTTTTTTGTTGGCGTTGGAACAAGGAGAAGCCCCACCCCTATTGCTATAGGAACTGGAAGTGGAACGAAAGGTATGATCCATGCATATTGATATGTATGTTCCATAAGAAAATCAAACTTTTTTTTTTTCAATTCACCAGCTCTGATATCTTTCGGAAAGAGCAATAAAATAAAGAAAAGAAAGAACTAAAATAGAATTTTGGATTCTTAAATCTTTCTAATTCTTTCCCCTCCAAAAAAAAATAAGAAGTTACAAGCGGTCAAAAGATCAAGTTTTTTTGAAAAGGTACCACTTAGTGATTAACTAGGATATTTAGGAAGATACAGAATCATAATATGAAATTTTCATTTCTTTATTATTATATTCATTGATCAAGGAAAAACAATTAAGTAATTTAATTATAGTAAAAAAAGTACTTTATTCTGGTATGTAAGATCCATCAATAACTTTATTGAGCATAGGATCTAGCAAAAACTTGACCCCCAAAAAAGATCTTGTGATTCTAGTTAGTATATTTGGAAGACTTTACTAATTATTCTCGAGTAGCTTCTATTCCACCAAAACAACGGATACTTCTAGAAAACTCTACGATATCCGGCACTTTGATACCCACTTTGCGTAGAATTGAAAAAAGGACTTAGTTAAATGGCTTTTTCTCAAGTGTTTATTATATTAACTGATTCAATATCAGTCTCATTCCGGTTTTCCTTTTTTGAAATTTTCATTTAACTAAGGGTACTGTACTCTATTGATGAATTGATAGAAAAAAGGTTACAGTATTCTTCTCTTCAATTAAGGTAAGCGTTTTCCATTTTTCTCTTTTTTATTAAAAAAAAGAGAATACGATGAGCCGTAGCCCTTTTTTTTATGACGGTGACACAGATATAGATTCGAACGAAGATTAGTATATCAAAAGGCTTCTTTTTTTTTTTATAATGTACGTAAAAAAAAGGAATAAAGTATTCCGAAAATAAAGAAAAAATTAAGATATACAACTTTTCTCCAGAAATCCTCTATGGGACTCACACGTATCCATATTGTATATTATCAAGAAAGTATGATCTAGGGAATAAATATAGAGCTAAAGAAAAAAATGACGCATTTTGAACAATACATGTCTTTCACATCCAACTAAAACAATGAGTAACCTCTTTATTTTAAAATGGCCGTTCCAAAGAAACGTACTTCTATATCAAAAAAGCGTATTCGTAAAAACATTTGGAAAAGAAAAGGATATTTGGCTGCGCTAAAAGCTTTTTCCTTAGCAAAATCTCTTTCTACCGGGAATTCAAAAAGTTTTTTTGTGCAACAAAAAAATAAACAAGTCTTGGAATAATCTAAATCAATATGCCTCGAAGAATTTGCTAATAAAATTGATAAGATGAACGACTCCCATTAACTCATATTTTTTACTGATAAATATGAGGCCGCACTATCGGTTGTCGTATTTAGGATAGGAAGCCTTTCATTTCCTAAATAAAAAAAGGGTACTATGTTTTTTTGGTCAAACGAAAAAACATAGTACTTGATAGAAAGTTTCACTTTTCTTTTGAGGGTTTTCTTATTAATGACTATGGATACAATAGATTTTTTCGTTTTGTTCGGACCCATGAAATCATAAAAAAAGAATAAAAAAAGAAAGGTTTTTTTTACTTCTATACCTGAATTGAGAGCAGAACTCTCTAGTTCCTACTAAGCTGTTCGTTTTGGGAGAGCTGAAACCTTTCGAAAAGTCCATCGTTAAAATGAAAACCATCCTATAAGAGATTATTGAACGTTCAAATAGAAATAGGAATAGGCCTTTATTTGATTTGCATTTTTCCTAAAAAATATTACATTGAATTGACTCCTTACAATCTCGACGTTTGAGTGCGTATGGGCTATTATGCTTTCGAGCAAGCCGCTATGGTGAAATCGGTAGACACGCTGCTCTTAGGAAGCAGTGCTAGAGCATCTCGGTTCGAGTCCGAGTGGCGGCATCTTCTAAAAGAGATACAATAAATCTTATAATGAAAATGAAATGGATTAATCATTTCCGTTCCAGTGTTAAAGGACTCCCTTTTTTTTTTTAGGATTTTTTATGATATTTTCGACTTTAGAACATATATTAACTCACATCTCTTTTTCAATTGTTTCAATTGTAATTACGATTTATTTGATGACCTTATTAGTCCACGAAACCATAGGACTACATGATTCGTCAGAAAAGGGCATGATAGCTACCTTTTTCTGTATAACAGGATTATTAGTTACTCGTTGGATTTATTCGGAACATTTCCCCTTAAGTGATTTATATGAATCATTACTATTCCTTTCATGGGGCTTTTCCATTATTCATATGGTTCCTAAAATATGGAATAATAAAAACGATTTAAGCGCAATAACCGCACCAAGTACTATTTTTACCCAAGGATTTGCTACTTCAGGTCTTTTGACTGAAATGCATCAATCCACAATATTAGTACCTGCCCTCCAATCTCAGTGGTTAATGATGCACGTAAGTATGATGATATTAAGTTATGCAGCTCTTTTATGTGGATCATTATTATCAGTATCTCTTCTAGTCATTACATTTCGAAAAAGCCTATGGGTCTTTGGTAAAAACAAGCATTCATTAATTGGGCCATTTTCCTTTGATTTTGATGAGATTCAATATGTAAATGAAAGAAGCTATGCTTTACTAAACAATTCTTTACTTTCATTTAGAAATTATCACAGGTATCAATTGATTCAGCACTTGGATCGTTGGAGTTATCGTGTCATTAGTCTAGGGTTTATCTTTTTAACGGTTGGTATTCTTTCAGGCGCAGTGTGGGCTAATGAGGCGTGGGGGTCATATTGGAATTGGGACCCCAAGGAAACTTGGGCATTTATTACTTGGACTATATTTGCTATTTATTTACATATTAGAACCAACCAAAATTTAAAAGGCACAAATTCCGCAATTGTAGCTTCTATGGGATTTCTTATAATTTGGGTATGCTATTTTGGGGTCAATCTATTAGGAATAGGCCTACATAGTTATGGTTCATTCACATTAGCATCTTAATCGAAGACGTGACCTAATACATAGAAATCGCATATGTAATGAAAGTTTGTGTTAGTTTTAGAGAACCGGTTCAATTACTACTTGATTGAACCGGTTCTCTAAAACTTCAAACGTATCTGATTACAATTCACTTCTTTTTCTTTTATTGTCCACCTAATTTTATTATCGCAGCTTTTTTTTTATGCCTTATTCATGCAAACTATCGAGAAAAGTAATTAGATAAAATAGCTTCTACCTTGTCAACAGATAGTGAGAGAACGAAATCTGGATAAATACCAATGCCTATTACTGGCAGAAAGATACAGATTGAAACAAAAAGCTCTCGTGGTCCAGAATCAAAAAAATAAAAATTTTTGGCATTAAATTGCTTGTATCCATAAAACATCTGGCGTGACATAGATAATGAATAAATAGGAGTTAATATCATTCCAATTGCCATTACAAGAGTAATTAGTATTTTTGGCATTAAAAGATATTTTGGGCTGGTAATTATGCCAAAAAAGATTACCAATTCGGCAACAAAACCACTCATTCCCGGCAATGCAAGAGAAGCCATCGAGAAACTACTGAACATTGCAAATATTTTTGGCATTGGGATAGCTATTCCTCCCATTTCGTCGAGATAAACGAGACGTATTCTATCATAACTCGTTCCTGCCAAGAAAAAAAGCGCCGCACCAATAAATCCATGAGAAATTATTTGCAAAATGGCCCCATTGAGTCCCAGATCGGTTACGGAGGCTATTCCTATAATTGTAAAACCCATATGAGATACAGAAGAGTAGGCTATTCTCTTTTTTAAATTGCGTTGCCCGGGAGATGTTAAAGCTGCATAGATTATTTGCACTGTGCCTACAATAATCAACCAGGGAGAAAAAAAGGAATGAGCATGGGGTAATAATTCCATATTGATCCGAACCAACCCATATGCTCCCATTTTTAATAAGATTCCGGCTAGAAGCATACATGTACTGTAATGTGCTTCTCCGTGGGTATCTGGTAACCATGTATGTAGAGGTATAATCGGTGATTTGACAGCATAAGCAATAAGAAAACCAAAATAGAATATTATTTCTAATGCCACAGGATATGATTGATTCGCTAATGTTTCAAAATTCAATGTTGGTTCGTTAGAAGCATATAAACCCATACCGAGAACTCCCATTAAGAGAAAAATAGAACCCCCTGCAGTGTACAAAATAAACTTTGTAGCTGAGTACAAACGCTTCTTCCCTCCCCACATGGATAAAAGTAGGTAAACAGGAATTAATTCTAACTCCCACATGATAAAAAAAAGTAAAAGATCTCGAGAAGAAAAAGGTCCTATTTGACCGCTGTACATTGCTAACATCAAGAAATGGAACAGTCGTGAATCCCGAGTAACTGGCCGGGCCGCTAAAGTAGCTAAAGTTGTGATGAATCCCGTCAATAAAATAGGTCCTATGGAAATTCCATCGATTCCGAGTCTCCAGTGAAAATCAAAAAAATTAATCCATTTAAAATCCTGTTCTAATTGAATTAATGGATCGTCCAACTGGAAATGATAACAGAATACATAGGTCGTTAGAAGTAGTTCCACTAGGCATATAGATATAGTATACCATCGGATGACCTTATTTCCTCTATGGGGGAGAAAGAAAATGGAAAAACCCGCGAATATCGGCAAAACAACAATTATTGTTAACCAAGGAAAATAATTCGTAGTAAAGACAAGATAAGATACACTTTGACCAGAAAACCCCGTACTCGAGAAAATAGCCTATTTCGATTTCGAGCACGGGGTTTTGTCGGTAAAGATAAAAAAATGGATTCAAGTTAAGCTTTCTGGAACGTATCAATAAGCTAGACCCATGCTGCGAGTTGTCTCATGCCATAAATAAACTCGGACACTCAAGAAATCTGTTGGACAAGCGGATTCACATCTCTTACAACCCACACAGTCTTCTGTTCTTGGAGCAGAAGCTATTTGCTTAGCTTTACATCCGTCCCAAGGTATCATTTCTAATACATCTGTGGGGCAGGCTCGTACACATTGAGTGCACCCTATGCATGTATCATAAATCTTTACTGAATGTGACATTGGATCTATCTACTTTTGAACATCATGAATTTTCGATCTAGTAAAAAAATGGAATCATATATTGTAGACACCAGACGAATCAATAATTAACCAAAATTGTTTTCTAAAAAATTGACTTATATATTTGGTCATGAGAGAGGGCCAAGATACTTTGATTTATTACTCTTTAGCAAACAGAGTCATATGCTTCTGTCGTATATAATATTAATTTGTATTGAGAAAGATTTTATTCGTTATTTGTATGATTAACACATTCATCTAATTACCATTATTTATTCAACAAATTCGATTGATTGATACGAATTGATTTTTTGTTACGATAAATGGACGAAACAATGGCTGGCCCAATAGCTGCTTCAGCGGCTGCAATAGCTATAACAAAAATAGAAAAAATGTCCCCTTTTAATTGGCGACTATCAAATAAATCAGAAAATGTTACGAAATTCATATTAACTGCATTCAGTATAAGCTCAAGACACATAAGTGCTCTAACCATATTTCGACTTGTGATCAATCCATAAATACCAATAGAAAATAAATAGGCACTCAAAACAAGTTCATGTTCAAGCAGCATTAACCAAACCCCCCTCAATCTGAATTTCTTTAATTTCAATATGAACAACAATTCAACCTTAACTAATTTGGTTGACTCGAATCTAACAAGTACAGAACTAAGGAACATATTGGTAATAGATTGAACTAAAAGAAAAAATTTACATTTTCTACCTGAAAAATCTGACCATTAATTGAAGGAAAATGGATAGGCTAAGACAGAACCAAATAATTCTTTTTCTCCGTATTTTTTACTGACGAGCCATAGCAATTGCACCTATCAAAGAAACTAAAAGAATTATAGAAATAAGCTCAAAAGGAAGAAAAAAATCGGTTGATAAATGAATCCCGATTTGTTGACCTTTATTTATCAAATCTTGCTCCAAAATCTGGTTTGATCTTGTAGTCCAAATAACCCCGTACCATGCCGTATCTGGGATAGTAGTTATTAGTGAAACAAAAATACTTGTACAAACCAGTGAAGTTACCCCATCCCCAACAGTCCAAAGACTGAAATCATTGTAATATTCCGAGTCGTTCATGAACATAACAGCGAATATGATTAAGACGTTTATGGCTCCTACATAAATAAGGAGTTGTGCAGCAGCTACAAAATGGGAATTCGATGGAATATGAAATAAGGATATACAAACAAGAACAAATCCTAATGAAAAGGCGGAAAAAATAGGATTAGTAAGTAATACCACTCCTAGACCTCCTATTATAAGACCCAACCCCAAAAAAACTAAAAGAAAATCATGTATTGGTCCAGTTAAATCCATTATATGTAAAATAAGAGATAAATAAGTCGAAATGTTTCATAATCTTATTGACTAGACCAGAAAAGGAAAGTTACCCTGTTTTTATGATAAGTGACTTTTTTATTAAATCCTATACGGGGTGTGGGTTGATGTAGATAGATTAATTCATTCCATTTCTCTATCCGATTGCTTATATATTCATATATTTCGAAATTATCGCGGATATATTCAATTCTTTTTTATCCAAAGTAAGCCGTGATTCTCGCGAATCACCAATAAATAAGAGCTGGTTTTTTTTCGTTATTAACCGAACAAAATAAAAGAAGATCCGCTCCTTTAGATTAAAACGGAATCTTAGTAATCGGTAATAGTTCTTGAATCAAGGAGTTTACCCGTGGCTTTTTTTATTTGAGTGGAATTCATAATGGTTCGAATCGTGTAATCTCCAATTACTGTCATTGGTAACCGACCCAAAGCAATTTGATTATAATTCAATTCATGACGATCATATGTAGAAAGTTCATATTCTTCAGTCATTGATAAACAGTTTGTTGGACAATACTCGACGCAGTTCCCACAAAAAATACAGATTCCAAAATCAATACTATAGTTAAGCAATCGTTTTTTTCGAATATCCGTTTCCAATTTCCAATCAACAACAGGCAGATCTATAGGGCATACACGAACACATACTTCACAAGCAATGCATTTATCAAATTCAAAGTGGATTCGACCGCGGAAACGCTCAGATGTGATCAATTTTTCATAAGGATATTGAATAGTTACGGGTAAACGATTCGTGTGGGATAAGGTAATCATGAAACTTTGACCAATATACCTTGCAGCTCTTACTGTTTGTTGACCATAATTAATGAACCCAGTTACCATAGGGAGCATATCGTGAATATCTATGAATAATTTGAAGTTTCTTTCTCTTGTTTGAGAGAAGTTCTAAATCGAGAATAGAATATCGTATGCCCTTAGAGTGAAAAGAGTTGGAAAGAAGTTGTCAATAATAGATTACCTAGAGAAATAGGTAAAAGAAACTTCCACCCAAGATTTAATAGTTGGTCCATTCTCATCCTAGGTAAAGTCCATCTTGTTGTAATAGGAATGAACAGGAACAAATAAGCTTTAGCTAATGTAATAAAAATACCAATTGTCATTCCAAAGACTCCACCCACTTCATTAATTTCGAAATGAGGAAGAAATATGTACGGAAGAGAAAGATTCCAACCTCCTAAATAAAGAACTGTTACAAATAATGAAGAAACTAGTAGATTTAGATAGGAAGCAACATAAAATAAACCAAATTTGATACCTGAATATTCGGTTTGATAACCTGCTACTAATTCTTCTTCGGCTTCTGGTAAATCAAAGGGTAATCTCTCACATTCTGCTAGGGAAGAAATTACAAAAACTGCAAAACCTATAGGTTGACGCCACAGATTCCACCCCCAAAAACCATATTTTGACTGCGCCTCAACTATATCAACTGTACTTGAACTGTTAGATAATTATAGTAGGTGATAACATCACTGCTTCCATCGCTATTGCAGAACCGTACATGAGACTTCAGTCTCATACGGCTCCTCGATGGCCTTAACTAAATCTAAGGACTGGTTCGGTATTATCTCGCTATGTGTTAGTAGGATAGATAGAATCAAGATGTATCGAGGAGTCACAAATTAAACCAATGCAATTCCGTCTGCTATAATAGAAAAAAGGGTGCTTCCGAATTGATCTTATCCTTTCTTATTTTAGTTTGTCTTTATTCAGTAATAACTTAATCCTTGAATAAAATACTCGTTGTCTAAGTAGGTATTTCAACCTATTTATTTCGTTCCTATGCTTCTTTCTACGAAAAGTAAAAGTGGGCTTAAAAAAAAGGATTACTTCGTTCCTGATAATTATTTATTTAACCTGTGGATAGGACCATACTCGGGATCGGGATCGTGGGGAAGTACTACTTGATTGTTTCTACCAACTTAAAGCCCCAGTATGATTCCGTTTATGCAGAAATACCTTTTTTGGTAACTTCCATTATCTCCGTTACTAATCCTTTGTGTATCTTGGTGTTCCTAACCGTCCACTCATTTTTGCTCGATCCCCGGTATGGTAATACATACAATATAATAGAATAGTTAAAACAAAACTCCAGCCAGTTGATCTTTTCTACCCGCTTCAAACCGTGATGACTAATCAACCAACCTTGGGGTAATTTCTCTTTTTTTGCTTAGCTCTTGTACATAGGGAATGAGTCTCAACCTTTTTACTGCTAATTTCTAAGCTGTTTTGTTTCACTCATATAACTATCTGGTTTAGGTCATCACCCCGAATGACGAATAAAAAAAAAGAATCTCTATTCACTCCATTCAACTTCTTTCCTAGAAAAAATGAGGTAAAAGTTCATGCCCCAACGAATCACACGTAGAGATATTGATAACACACATGGAGTTAATGGTATTTCATAACTAATCGATTGAGCAGCAGCTCGTAGACCACCCAAAAAAGAATATTTATTATTTGAACCATATCCTGACATAAGAAGTCCAATAGGAGCAATACTTGAAATAGAAATCCATAAAAAAACACCTATACTGAGATCAGCTAAAACAAGACGATATCCAAAAGGAATTACTGAATAACTTAGTAAAATGGATATGACTGCTATAGAGGGTCCGAGACTGAATAAAAAAAAATCTCCTCTAGATGGGAGAAGATCCTCTTTAAAAAGGAGTTTTGTCCCGTCTGCTAGAGCTTGAAGAATTCCCAAAGGACCCGCGTATTCGGGTCCAATACGTTGTTGTACCCCCGCAGATATTTTTCTTTCTAACCACACAATAACTAGTATTCCTATCGTGATTCCCAATACAGGAGTAAAAATAGGGACAAGCAACCATATAAGACCATAGACCCCTTTTAAGGATTCCAATCTGGAAAAAGAATTGATAGCCTGTAATTCTGTCGTATCAATTATCATATTAACGATCAACTTCTCCCATAATGATATCTATACTACCTAGTATCGTCATAATATCAGCCAATTTCATTCTTTTAACTAACTGAGGAAGAATTTGCAAATTGATAAAACCCGGAGGACGAATTTTCCATCTCCAAGGAAAAGCACTATGATCCCCTATCAGAAAAATCCCCAATTCCCCCTTTGGGGCTTCTACTCTCACATAAAGTTCTTGTTTCGACAATTCAAAAGTAGGAGATGTTTTTTTGCTAATAAATCTATAGTCAAAATCATTCCAATCGGAATCCCTTGCTTTATCAAAGCGTCGGGCTTCTAAATTTTCATAGGGCCCTCCCGGAATTCCTTCCAAAGCTTGTTGAATTATTTTTATGGATTCTGTCATTTCACCGATTCGGACTAAGTAACGGGCTAATGAATCCCCTTCTTTTTGCCATTGTACTTCCCAGTCAAACTCGTCGTAACACTCATAATGATCGACTTTACGAAGATCCCATTGTATTCCGGAAGCTCGTAGCATTGGTCCTGATAAACCCCAATTTATTGCCTCCTCTCCACCAACAACGCCTACCCCCTCAACGCGTTCTAAAAAAATTGGATTTTGCGTAATAAGCTTTTGATATTCAGCAATCCCGGTTAAAAAATAATCGCAGAAATCTAAACATTTATCTATCCAGCCATGAGGTAGATCAGCAGCTACTCCTCCGATACGAAAAAAATTATGCATCATTCGCATACCTGTGGCAGCTTCGAATAGATCATATATCAATTCTCTCTCTCTGAAAATATAGAAGAAAGGAGTCTGCGCACCTATATCCGCCATAAAAGGGCCAAGCCATAATAAATGAGAGGCTATACGACTCAGTTCCAACATAATGACTCTGATATAACGGGCTCTTTTAGGAACTTGAATATTTCCCAGCTGTTCTGGTCCATTTACCGTTATTGCCTCGGTAAACATAGTAGCTAAATAATCCCAACGTGTTACATAAGGCAGATATTGGATAATTGTTCGGTTTTCCGCTATTTTTTCCATCCCTCTGTGTAAATAACCCAATATAGGTTCACAGTCAATAACGTCTTCACCATCTAGAGTAATGATGAGTCGAAGAACGCCATGCATCGATGGGTGGTGAGGACCCATATTGACTATCATGAGGTCTTTTCTTGTAGCTGATACAGTCATATTTTTTCCCCGATTCATTATTCCATGAATTGCTGAAAACGAAACAAAGTTCATAAAAATTCAAGATCTAATAAATCAAATAATTCAAACGAAATCTGAAAATTAACTTAACTAGTCTTTGGCTCCCGAATATCCAACCGACCAATTAATTCTTTATAACGTATTCTATTTTTTTTTACAAATAAGCCAGCAACCGTTGCCGTTTTCCCAGAGTTTTCCCTAGACCTCTCTGAGATAAAAAGTCTTTTTTGTGCTATTCCAAATGGAAAGTGAGTCTGCGCAGTTTATTGGTGAAACTGAATACTTGGAATTCAACGGACCCCTTAGTTTTATTCTTTTTCTTCTTGCGAAATAACCGAGATGAATGCTTTTTTTCTCATAAAAAGAGCGCTTCTCCCTTTTTTCTTTTAGACAAAAATGGAGTTTATCGATCAGTAAAAATAATACCGGTTTTTGAATCTAGTTCAGGTATACACAAATTTTTTTATATACTACCTTTTCCTTTCAAATTGAATGAATTAATCCAATTTGCAATTTCATTCGGATATAGATACAAAAGGGTGGTCGAGTTCTTCAACTCCCCCACAAAAAAAGAAAGGGAAAAATTGATCCGAAGAAGATTTTTAGGTCATTGAATAAAGTATCCTATACGGGAAACCAGAATAGAAATTAATATAACACAAACGTGCGGGTACATTTGTTTGCCTTCATATATCATGCCATATCTGGCACGTTATAGATAGGAAGGAGATTTACCATCAATTAATGGTAAATCGTGGATACATAGATATCCTTGACATACTGAAACGACTTCCATTACTGGTATCAAACCAATAGCGATTCATACAAGCTAAATCCTCTAATCGATAATTTGGCCAAAGAATAAATTTCAATTTCAGAAATTTATTTCTATCTCTATCGAAATTCTTTGGATCTTTATCAAGATGCTTGCTCTCCTCCAAAAAAGTGCCGCAGTTCCTTATGTTGTTCTTATTGTAAAATGTTTTCTTTCTATCCAAAACATTTATTTTTTCTGAGTTTAAACAAATTCGAATTCTCAATTCTCTACGACATCTAGGAGCTAAAATATTTTCAGGAACAACAAAAGCATAATTTTTTTCATCTCTCTTTTCAAGCACCCTTTCATGTCTATGTCTTTTAATGGATTCATCAAAAGAATTCTTATAACCGTTTTCTGTTTGTTGGTTTTTTATATTAGTTTGGTGATTACTCTTATGGACCAGTGAAATAACTATGGTTTGATACATAATAAATAGTCCATCCCCTTGTATAGACAGGCGAACAGGTTCAATAATCAATACTCCTTTGTTTATCAATTCTGTAAGATTTAGATCTTTTTGAATCAGCAATATATCCAGACGCATTTCTCCTCTTTGAATAGAGGATATCGCTATTTGCTTTGGATTGTTCAGTCTAAGCAGGAGACAATATATCTGGATACTATTGATTATTCTTTGATCCAAAGAACCATGCCATCTCAGTTGAAAAAGAAAATATCTTTTCAGGAAGAAATCAAGTTCCGCTTCTGTGGTGCTCTTCCATTTATTTTGATTTCTACTCTTTTTCATGTATGAGTCACTATAATCCTCTTTAACCTCTTTTTGTTGGTTTGATAGATCTGATCCAAGATCTTCTTGGGCTGATTCTTCTTTTTCTTCTTTATTTTTATTTTCTAATTCAAGATCTTTTTTTTTTTTCTTTTCACTAGTGTTTTTATTTCCATTAAAATGGAAAAGAAGTGATTTTGTTGGTATAATCCACGGTTTAATCCTATATGCATCATATAGCCCCAACAATTCTGGGAAGAACCAAAGTTGCAGATTTGATATGGGGCGGTTTAGTATTTCTTCATTCATTCCCATCCAATCAAAAAAAACAAATTTTCCACTTGATAGTTTTATTTGTTTATCAATCGCAAGATACGAAAGATCCTTCGTATCAATTTGATTAATGATTGAATAATAGTTAGTTCCTGTTTTAGTATTTTTATTCATGCGGGTCTCAGTATCCATATTAGCCCAAGCCTCAATATCGATCTTCTTTATAAGACAAAAAGAAATGATTCTCCAATCAAAATATTTTCTATCTGGATTTTTATCCGTATCAACAATACAATCTTCTCCTAGATAATGACTCATATATATGCCTGCCGGCATAGAAAAAATTGGGGGTTTATTTGTGTTGTAGTTATAGGGAATTTTGAGGCTTCCCTTTACTTGTAATGGTGCTAGAGAAATATATGAATCCTTACCTTCTCTATAATTGATATATTTCTGTGATAACAGATCATATCCATACTGTTTTTTAAAACTTTTGGTTTTACTCGATAATGAATCCATCACATAAGCATTTTTCTTCTTATAATGACATAAATTTTTTTGTTCATATGAATCCAATTTTGTTGATGCCTTGTTTGAAATTGTATGACTTTGATTGACTCCATTTCGTTGTTTTTGCAGAACTAATTGAGACGATGTAATCTTCGATAAATTATATTTATAGTTATAATGACCGTTTAACCAATTTTTCCACCCATTCGTTTCAAAATTGCTAAGTTTTTTATGTCTTGATTCAGAATAAAGTATTCCTTGTGTTCCAAAAAAATGCTTTATTCTATCCTTAAGAAAAAAAGACGTTCCATTATATTGAAGTACAGATCTCATGTGATATTTGTTAATCACTTGGGTTTGTGATAATTTGTAAAATACATATGCCTGTGACAAATCAACTGGGGCACAAAAATGATGTAAATTCTTATTACTTATATTAGAAAGTGCCCTCTTTTTAGTCGAAATAACAGGAATTCTTTTTTTTTTTTTTTCTTCCACTCCTTCTTTCTTTATTTCATCGTTGTAACTTTTTTTATCAATCTCCCCTTTTTTTAAGTCTAGGGAAAATTTTGCATTGATCCTGGGAATATTAATGAGATATAGAAGGGTGTCCATATATATCTTTTCAATCAAAAAATTAAAAAAAGAGTGTCGTTTACGTATTAATCTAGCACTTCTTCTTTGGAATATCTGCCAAAAATTTTTTGGCGCTTCTAATCTTTTATCGTTACAACTTGTATCGTTAGGATTAATATTTCTATCTGGAATTAGAAATTTTTTTTTCTTGTCATTTATTATTTTTTCCATTTGATTCTTAATTGTACTTGTCCTATCAGCCAGATCCTCCATTTTTTTTTCTGTTAGTGAATAATTTGTCCAATACATTGATCTAATTCGACTGGACGATTCATGAACTATCTTATTTTCTTTGAGAGAAATTTTTTTATTTTCACTCGATTCATATACTTTTTTCAATCCAACTAATAGAATTGGATTTACTTTGCCAAGCTCTTTTATTCTTTTTTTTAGAAAGAAATCCTTTTTATGAGTCCAGCTTTCTTTTTCTTTTGAGTCCTTTAGAAACCCTTTTGTTTTTTCTTGTAAAACTCTTAAACCTCGAAAACTTTGTGTTTTTTTTTTTCTTATTTTGTTTTCTAGTTCTTTAAAAATGGGTTTTAAAAACGAAGGTCGTCTTCGAGGAGAACCAAAAGGAAATTCAGTTTCCATCCCCCAGACTGTCAAAAAGCAAGAATTTTCCTTTGTTCCCCTTGGATTTCTATGATGGGATCGTTGCTTAGAGCTGTTCCAAGGTTTCGGATAGAAAGGGTATAGGATCTTTATCTGAATACCCTCTGTTAACCAATTTTTTGGAAATTCCATTTCGGATAATTGAACACCATTATAGTTGCATTTAACATGCATTTCTCTACCCCACTCCCTCCAATCCTCGTTCCACTCCGGGGGTTGAAATAATAAGATACGGCTGATGTTTTTAGCTATTATCAATGAAGGCAATCCAATATATTTTCTAAAAATTGAGTGGGCTATTAACAAGCAACCCCTTATTGATTGACCAAATAGAACAGTATCCCAGCTTTCCGCCACTGCTAGCCGGTCATTTTCTTCCCCTTTCTTCTTCCTTTTTTGATCCTTTTCCTTTGCTTCTTCCTCAAAACTTGAATTTTGGAATTCCGTACTTTTTATCATCCAATTCTTAAAAAGAAGATTCCAAATTCTGGAGGTATCAGCGGAAAAAAAAAACCTTTTTGTAGATTCTGTCCAAAAAAAGGGGGGAATGGATATTTGTTTGAAACGGTTCCCAAATAACTGTTTTACGTCTTTGAGCGCGCATAGATCCTTTGATTATATCTCGACGAAAATCCGATTCTTGCGAATAACGTAGGACAAAAACTTCTTCTACTTCATCATTAGTATTCGTTGTACTATTTGTACGTTCGGTATCTGTAAAAATTACTACATGGTTGGCCTTTCTTGACCTAATTTCATGATCCTCCGCCGTTTCTTCTTCAATTTCTCCGTCTTGTTGCTCCAAACTGGTAATCAATTTGTATGACCGTTGAGGAACCTCTTTACGTATTTCTTTTATTCCAATGGATTCTTTTATAATTCTTTGATTATTTCTATCAGGTGTAACCGCATCAAATAAAAATTTCGTTCCATTTTCTGAATTAAGTTTTCCTTCTTCTGGAAGGAAGGATTTTCCCTCCAATTTTTCCTTTTTTTCTTCCAATTCTTGGTAGTTTGTGGGAAATATATTATGAAATTTATTTATCCAAATCCAACCTTCGGCCGAGAAAGCCTCATTCATATTCAAACTTGAGTTGAAATACTTTTTTTTTTTTTCGCTTCCGCGGCGGGTTCCATTCAAAAAAGGATCATACCCTTCAGGCAGGCATTCTTGTTCAGTTTCATCATTGCATAATCTAATCCTTTTTTCAAGTACATCCAGTTTCAGAGACCCTCTTTCTAGAGCATCAATTCTATTGAAAAATGCGTTGTTTATGTTCTTC
>JAJJMC010004581.1:0-35269 GCA_023531435.1 Papaver californicum | reverse complement strand
ATCTGTAGGGATGATGGGTGGAGGTGCCTGTGGATGCTTTTTTTTTTCCAATTCATAAAGTGTATCTGAGGTGGAAGGAGCAATGCCATTGGAACAAAGCATACGGATAGCTGCTGTGTAATGTCCATAACTCATTTTCTTTCTACAAGTCTGGATACTGGAATCTTTTTGCTTCTTGCTGTTGGATTTGTTCTTGTTGGATTGTTTGGTTATGCCAAGCAACTTCTGACAAATGTTGTAACACCCATTGTTTTCCCTCCATTGCAGTAGTGAAGTTTTGATTGCAGCAGTTTGTAACTTTCTTCTTTTTCCAGACTTTTCCTCCAAAGTACTTTTGGGTATGTAAAGATTTAAAGTACATGCTGGTAGAACAAGAAGGTGTATCCATGTATTGTGGTCCACGGGATTGGCTAGAACCTTATCTAGGGTGGTTTTAATGTCCTAGAGAAGTTAAGCCTACAAGGTGGAGGAATGCTTGCTATGGTAGGTATCTTTTTCTGAAAAATCAGATTAAGCAACTCTAGATTTAAAACCATAAATCTCTGCAGCAACTTCTATATGCGTTGCCGGTTCATTGGCAACAGGGTTATCTGGAGGACTAGGTTTATCAACTCCAAATATCAAATAGTCTTCAGTTCTACCATTGAAGGGGTAAGGTATGATATCACCATCATAGAAACGACATGGCCTCTTCCATGAGTGCATATGCATACATTCAACAAACAACCACATCTGTAATTGGTTTAAAACCTTCTCAAAAGCAGAGTAAAAATGTACCTGTGTTTGAATGCTTTCTCTGCATAATGTTTTGGTCTCTTCGTTTGTTAAGTGCTTGTCTAGTACATGCCTAAAAATAGAGCTTCTAGCAAATCCTCTACCACCTAACCCATTGTGACAATCATCGAAGTTTCAAAAGGGACAATGATATGATATATCCTCGGCGAATTTTTTATCTCTCTAAGATAATTGTGCTTGAGAAGAACCAGATTCTTGAAAAGAAACAGACTGTAATGCATACGCAGATGTAGATGTTCCAACTCTTGATAATCTTACAGATGAAAATGTTGAGGATCTTGTACACGACATATTGCAGATTGGTAACTGCAATAACCGCTTACTATAACTCAGTAAAAAGTCTCAAAAAGTATATCGTTCAGGTGAGGAAATGGTAGGGAATTAATTAAGAAAGTGATCCGATGAAGATGGGCTGCGAAATAATAATGGAAGGATTATTATTATTATGGAATGGACAACACCGTGACAGGTTCAAAGACGAATTGCATCATTTAACCCAAACAATTATTATTATTATTATGTTTCGATTTTACTCATCAATCACCAAAACATGCATTATTATCTAACAAGAAGGAGCTAAATATGATATGACTCGATATGGAATTGCACCAAACAGTACCATGGACTAGCAGACCAACGAACAAGATATTATCAGATTATTTTACTTACGTTGATTACATGAAAAGAGTTACGAAATGTAGACAACTCATTCGCATGCATCTACTAATAAACGAAAACAGTATGAAGGACATGCTCACTTATGATTTTTACTATGGGATGCAACTGAACTGATATACGTGCAATAGCCTTACAAAAAAAAATTCATCAACAGTTAACTAGAGATGATGAAGTAGCAAGGATTAATTAATTACTAGTGCAAAGAAATGAGACTACGACCTATGAAGAATTGAGATACTAAAGCATGGAGCGACACGGACTATCATGACCTCAACTAGCAAGCACTGTTAATGGAGAAACAAAAAGCAACGTGTGATGATATAAGCTCAATCACATGATCATAGGGAAAAGAGTTTAGCATGTGACCATAATTCAATAAGATGATGAAATAGTTCTCAGTATACTAAACTTACTATCACAAAATAAAACAGATGAAAATACTCAATAAAATTAAGCACCGAATAACAATACGAAGCTACGAATATTTTTCATTAATATTCGCACATACCCATCATCCATTAAACATGTTCTTACAATAAGTTAAAGGTTTCAGTATTACCTGTTTTCTTAATGTAAAACGATTTCAATGTTACTTAGATCGGGACGAATCAACGAGGAGTAAGCACTTCCACGGATTCGATCGTATCCAAGAACAATCCAATGTAAACCGTTCAAAGCCCTCTAACACGTCTATGTTTCTCCTATTTCTCCCATTTAAAATCTTCTAGCTTTTCTTCTTTCTCTGATTTTTTTCTCTTTAGGATGGGAACAAATTTTTTTTCCTCCCCAAACCCAAGAAAAACACTCTATTTATAGCTCTCTTCCATTAACAAATACCTTAGGATTAAAATGACCTAGATCTGATGGTTCATACTAAAAACCTAAATAGTCTAACCAAATGAAACAATATTATTTCCGATTAATAAAAATCTTCAAAAATCATTTTAATTTCTTCTACTAAAAATTCAAAATGTCATTTAACCAATATTATGTTAACATGGAATGTCTTGCAAACAAAGGTAAAGTAGAATGTCGACATTTAGACTTGGGAGGACGTCACATTTTGGAATGAATCGACATTGGTTGGTGGGCTATCACTTGAGGTTCATTTTGAGTATACGTCTAAGTCAGACTTCAGAACCAGTGGGCACTAGTTGATGGATTATCATTTTAGCTTCAGTTAACACCTAATGGACGCACTTTTGGTCTTGCTAAATGTGGATTACGCTCGGACGTTATTTTGGGAATACAAACGGTTTAATGCTTGGATCATTTTAGACATTATATCGCCGATATACGACTTAAAATAATGTACGAAATTAGGGTGTTTACAAAGAACATTTAACTGGGATACCATGTAAAATAAAATAGGATCAATATAGAGTATTTTTGAAAAACCCTTACCCATGATAATTTCACAATCCCTAATATATCCTTGTTTAATTAGTTATTAATTAGTTGTTAGTTAATTAGTTATCAAAATAAAACTTAAGATTTTAGTTATAGTTAGTGTGTTATGTTATTATCGTTATTATAGAGAAATAGGTAGAGGAGAAGGAGAAGAAGAATAGGTTTTAAAAAAAAATGAGATTTGGGAAGAGTGGATTGAAATGAGTGAATCTAGTCAAGAGTTTGATGTTGGGTAACCTTCATATCAACAAGGAGAAGGGGTTTACGTTGCATTAATAACGATTCTCAATCGCAAGATTTTGTAGATAATGAAAATTTTATCTACGAGAAATCCCTAAATCAAGACAATTATGAGCATGAAGGTTCAAGTGAAGAACCAACTCATGGAAATGAAGAATGTGAAGATTCAAATACTCCAAGCACTCAAGTATAAGTCCAAATTATCTAGAAAGTGATTTTTTATGTTCGAATCGCCATAGATGCGCTGTGGAAAGCTTGTTGTCGGCATAGTCGATTTTGAATAACAATGTCGACTGAGTCACGCCGATATGGTATTCAAACATTACACAATGTCGATAACAGGTATTCCCCCATGGAATATCTGGTTGGATATTCTGTCGGTATGATATGAATACTTTGTACCGTCTGACTGACCCCAAAAACATTCCAGAGTTTTTGCGGAAGACAAGATTGCCAGTCAACGCAGTAGACTATAGTTTACTATGTCGTTGGAGACCAATAGTATGCCCCAAAAGGGTTTTCTTGGACTCACAGTCGACATACAAAAATCGAAAAATATGTATGCCGACTGGATTTAAAAAGTGGCCAGTATTTTTCTAACATTAGTCGGCATTGAAGATGTCTAAGGAAACAATGCTAACTACGACATTTTAAAAATATAAGCCCTTTGTATAGTAACCCTTCGGTATTGTAGTTTAGTTATCGAGCATGCCGACTGAGTTAATAAAATAGTGAAGTAAGTTTCATAGTATGTCGGCATTGATTGTAAGTCTTTCTACAATGCCGACTGAGTCCTTGTATATATTTGTTTTTCCTTAAAATGTTCTATATCGACATTGATTTAAGTTTTCGAGCATACCGACTGTGAATCCTCTTTAGTTTATCTCTACTAATTTCTTGTTTATTGTGGTTAGATCGTACTTGGCACATATGCGGATACTAAACCTTTGCGAGAGTTGGGTCCAGATACTTCAGAGTACTATGCGAATGATTTGGTAAGTTACGAAATTATTTCGAAAGTATGTATCGGCATTTGTTACTAGACATTTATTTTTTGAAGGAATACTAGACATATAACTTGTTATGTTTATGTGTAATGTAGGAATTCGCAAGTAAAGATGATGCAATCAAGTGGGCTATAAATACGACTCTCAAGAATAAGTGTGTTCTAGTAAGAAACAATCAACGCAAAACAACTAGGTTTGAGATGGTTTATGAGAGAGGTGGGAAGTACGCTAGCCACAAGAATTCAAAGAAGACTAAAAGAGTACACAAGAGTATAACTAGAAAGGATGGATAACCCTTCAAGCTTGTGTTTAATTTGAAAGGAAAAGAATGGAAGAGTAGAGTGATGTACGGTCGACATAACCATATGTATCCAAAAGACCTTTGTAGGCCACTCCGTAGTTGCAAAGTTGAAACTGGATCAAATTAAGGAAGTAGAGAGGTTGACTAAGACAAGCATCATACGTAGTCAAATCCTCAACGGTATAAAGGCGAATGATTCAACCAACGTGTCTTCTTTAAGTACTATCTACAATGCAAAAACAACTATAAGAAGGCGGAAATAGAAAGGAAGCTCGGTTATGCAAGAATTTCTAAAGTTAGCAATCGATCACAACTACACACATAAGGAGAAAATTAGGCCGGATGGCAAAGTCCTTCAAATATTCATTGCACATCCGTTGATGGCACAATTGGTTCAATCATTCTACCCGGTTCTTATGATGGACTGTACCTACAAGACAAACAAATACCATAAGCCGTTGTTCAACATCGTGGGTCATACATCGGATAAAGTAACTTTCACATTGGCTTGGTATTTTATGAGAGACGAGCAGGATCATATCTATATCCGGGCCTTAGATAAGTTGAAGTTACTTTTCCGAGTCAATGATCTTCCAAGGGTTATAATAACTGATAATGAACAAGCATTAATGGCCGCGATTTCAGAAGTTTTCCCGGATGCACAAAATTTTCTTTGTACATTCCATATTGGGAATAATTTGAAAACGAATTATCATGCGGTTATTGAACCACCAAAGAAGATATTAAGAAGTCCAAGGAACAAGAAGATGAGGAACAAGTTCGATTAAGTCAACTAGCACCAGAGGAACAAGAGAAAAAGAGAAAGAGAACTAAAGAGATGGTGGACAAAAAACACAAACAAAATCATCTCAAATGATTGTTTTTTTAGGCGAGTGTGATGCCTTGACTTGGTCCATCACCGAGGTTAGATATGGAGAGAATTTGAATTCGTTTATTGCTCATTGGGGGGAAAAGTATCCAAGTGTGATAAAATATTATAGAACCCAATGGTTGGATCCTTACAAAGAAAAAATTTGTGCGGGCATCACACTGAGGAAGGCCGAAGAAGGAAGCAAGTACATCTACTCCGCAATATAAAGATGAGAATTCATAAGTTATTCCCATTGGACATGAGACACCGCTTGCAAAAAAAAAAGGTAGGCCGAAGAAGGGGCTTAGTAAATCAACTCTGCAACAAGAAGATGACAATTATCAAGTTATTCCCAACCTCGAGGAAGGACCGGTTCTAAAGAAGAGAGGTAGGCCGAAGAAGGAGCCTAGTACATCAACTCTGCAGTATCAAGATAAGAACTCTCAAGCTATTTTTAACATTTATGAGAAACCGTTTCCAAAGAAGAGAGGTAGGACGAAGAAAGAGCCTGGTACATCAACTCCGTAATATCAAGATGAGAATTCTCAAGTTATTCCTAACAATGATGAACAACCGGCTCCAAAGAAGAGAGGTATGCCGAAGAAGGAGTTATTACATCAACTCCACAACAACAAGGTTACAATGCCCAAGCTATTCCCAACGTTGAGGAAGCACCGGTTTCCTCCCAAGAGAGAAAGTACACTGAAGGAAGTTATATCTCCGGAAATTGTCGAAGATGGTACGGATATAATAAGGAAAAGAAGAGGTAATATGACAACCCCAAGATATCCGAAAACCGATAAGCCGAAACGAACTTGTCATACGATAATAGAAGAGTAAATGAAGCAACTTCCCGAGTGTATTCGTGAATATGTTATACAAACGGACGATGTGGATGGAGATGGAAATTGTGCTTATCATGTTGTGACCGAGCAATTAGGATACCTACATTCGCGGACTCATTTGGGATGACACAATGCCAATATGCAAGAATGCTTATGGCAGCAACATTGATCAAAATAAAGAGTTTCTATGAAGGCACGGTGGACAATGGACAAGAATTCAATGATTTGCATGCTCGTGTACTAGGGACAAAGGAATCCATGGACTTCCTTTCGTCGTCTTATTGGATGAGAATACCAGTGTGTGGGAATCTCATAGCGGATACATTTAACTGTGTGGTTCATTATTTTGCGCCTGGGACAGGAAGTATGTTTACACCAAAAATTCAACGGTGTGAAGGGTTGTTGAGGAACAGAAGATTTGTTATGGCGTTCATGAACAATAACCAATTTATCGCTCTCAAGTTAAAGGATAATTTTCCATTACCACCGCTTTGTGCGATGACTAAAATACCGACGGTAGTTCCCAATCACTCTAGTACTTGGATGACAAAATACGACGAAATCACCAATTTTGGGAAGCTTTAAGTTTATCCGTGAAACGACCTACGGTAGTAATTGGAATGTTGTAAACTTGAGAGGATTCACTTTTGGGACTTAGTAACAAATGGTTTTTTATGGAAGTCGCTTATATTTTATATTTTAAATTATGAATGAATCAAGATGAATGAATGATATGGTTTAATTCAATTAATGGTTTGAAGTTTTGTGTCATGAACGATATTTAGATTACTGTAATGGTTGTCTTAAATATTGAACCTAAGTCGACACTGATATGAATCTAAGTCGACACTAATTCTCTTAGTCGGCATATGTAATATTAGTTTCGAGCATGCCGACAAAACCCTATGAGTGACATGGCTTTTATCCTAGGCACTGTCGGCATTGTTGTACTTTTAAATGGCAACGCCGACTGAGAGTCGGCATATCCTTGGTAGTGGAATACAATGCCGACGGAAGCCTATAAATGTAATGGAAATTATCTTAGATTCAATCGGTATTGTTGTAATAATTAAGAACAACGCCGACTGACTGTCGGATTTATATGGATAAAATCGACAACGCCACTTCATCTGAAAAAAATACAGACAACAGTCACTTCCTTCTTAACTCCAAAATAAGCATGTTTGGAGCATACCGACATAAGACTTGACCATGCCGCCAATAGGGTCGACAATGCCGACTATGCAGTATACAATGCCGACTATCACAAAAATATGACAAATAACATTGGATAACATTTAAAAATAGATTAATAAGATAATTAGATTCAAACTTGGAATAACTCGTAGTACATTAGAACGTGAAAGAAATTTTATACTTGGTCTTACTAAACACATTACATATTACCTTTTTCTCGGTGCGAGACTTAACTATTTGGGCATCTTCGAAATGATAGAACAACTTTCCACTCCATTTGTTATATGCATCCTGTGTCGCAAACTTGTTCCCTCTGTGCCTAGCGAGAAACTCGTTGTACTTGATGCACAACTTCTTAACATAAATGGTTGTTCTGCAAACATAGTCGGTCGAGTAATCATGGCGTGGACCCTTCCACTTCGCGTCCAGCTTGGGAACATAAGGTCCTATTTTTACCAAATTCCAAAAGATACCATCATCCCGATCTTCTTCCGGCAAATCCATGACGACGTAATAATTCCTAATCTATTCCGTCTCATCCACAACGTACTTTAATCTTTCCCTTAGTTGGAATTGGTCGTAACCTTGTTTCTTGAGTACCTCTTTTTCCATGACACTAAGTGGTTTGCTTATTTTACGTATCTCTTCTTCCATAACACTAATTGATTTGGTAGTTGATGATGATGGAGTAGTTCGTTTGCATCTTCGAAGTATCTTTTTAGTTGAATTGGTGGTTGATGATGGATTTTCCATTGCAAAAGAGTTTTACTTTGAAGGAAACAGTAAATGTTGAAGAAGGATTTGTTTGAATGAAGTAGTGTATGCTGGAGAATGGGTAGTTAATGATTTTGTGATAGTGGTAAGAAAAGTTCGTTCAAGACTTGTAAAGATTTGGATTTAAACATAGTTTCTAAGACTAAAAATAGCAAAACTCAAATAAAATTGATAACAAGATTGAGAGAAAATTGAGGCTAAGATTCCACTATTTTCCAAATTTTAAAGTGATTTAATTCAATAATTATAATTATGCAATTCTTACGTTTAATTTAATTCTAAGATATTGCAACAAGTAGATTTTCAAAATAACAATTGTATAACAAAAGCATGGAATATCAAAAACCTAGGTGATGTAATTCGTAAAGTGGTAAGAAAAGTTCGTTAAGACTTGTGAAGATTTGGATTTAAATTTAATTTTTAAGACTAAAAATAATAAAGATGATAATCAATTTGAGAGAACACTGAGGCTAGGTTTCCACTATTTTTCCAATTTTTATAACGATTAAATTCAATAATTAAAATCATGCAATTTAAATTTTAATTCGATTCTAAAATGTTGCAATAAGTAAATTCTTAAAGTAGCAATTGTATAGCAAAAGCATGGAATATCTAAACCCTAGGCAAAGCATAAACCATCTAACGAAATCACAATTACTCTATAAAAATTATTAAATCAATTTTTATTTAAGGCAAATAATCATCAAATAATTGCACAAATTAATTAAATAAATATTATCATATTTTTTTTGGAAAAAATAGCTTCCACCATCGCCTCAGAGATGGGGTTTAGCTCCTCATATTTTTCATTTGCTCACAATTATAATTGGAAGAAGAAAATAAACAATAATGAATGAAACAGAAAAACTGCAACGATTGTAAATGTTACCGCAATCACTGTTACAAAGAAGTGTTTCTGATTCAAATAAAATGTTGTAGAAGAAGCTACAGGAAATATGACACTTTCTTAGCGCTGTAATCTTCAAATGTATTAGTCACGGGTTCTGCGACTCTTTCTGAATGTAGTCTGCGTCTTCTTCTTCTCCTTTACGTGATGAACAGCAGCAGCAACAGAGAATTGTGAATTGGATTTTTAGCTTTTCTCTCTAATCTGAACCTTACCCTAAGCTCCTCCTCCCTTCTATGATACCCGAAACCCCTTTTTATAGCTTCATAAAACCTCCAAATCCCTCAATTAATTCTCAACAGGAACTCATTAACCCGATGATTTTTTCTTGATTTTTTTGATATGATTCGATCCTCAGTATCTATGAGTATCTTTTAATCGTCTCTGATGTATGAATATAGGTATTTGATACTGATTCTATGTGGATATTCACTTCACCAAATCATTCCCGAAAATATTTCTCTCGAGAGAGAAGAAAATAATCATGATCTGTGATTGAATATTTCTAGTGATTTTCACGTATCTTCTGGTCATGATTTATCACTTTAGTTATGGTAATCATTCTCTGTGATTTTTGACCCAAAAATCACGTGAAAATTATGTTCAGAATCAAATCTGCATTTAAGCCAAAATCTTCCCGCCAAATTAAGTTTTTGAACCGTGAAGAAGGGGTGCCCATATCCAATGTCCGGGTGCCTTTATCAATTTTCGGGTGCCTTTATCAATTTTTCATGCCAATTTTTCCCAAATGTTATTTTTCCATAAATACCTATTATTACATAAAATCACTATATTAGTACAAAATTAAGTTTTAACAAAGAACAAATTAAGGAGAAATTAGACACGAAAACGTATTTATCACTAGGCCAAGCATGTACCATCAAAAGAAATCACAATTGTTCAATAAAAATCATTAAATCAATTTTTAACCTAGGAAAATAATCATAAAAGAATTGTTAAATAAATATTACTACATAATTTTTTAGAAAAATAGCTTCCTCCGTCGCCTCGGAAATGGGGTTTAGCTCCTCATATTAATCACTTGCTCAAAATTATGATTCATACCTCAAAGTGTTACAAATGATGAAAAAGGAGAAAATAAAGAAAACAGTGAGTTTGCAACGTTTATAGGCGTTACAGACTCACTGTTACAGAGCAAGGATGAAGATAAAAGTTACAGATGCTAAGATATCCGTTGCAAATGGGTTCAAGAAACCATTGCAGCTGAAGATAAATGTTGCAAATACGAAGATATCCGTTGCAAATGGATGAAGAAACCCTGGATGAGAGGTTGAAGAAACCGTTGCCGTAGCCTCTTTTCTTTGTGTTCTTCAGTAGCAGCTGAGAAAAATTCTCTGGATTGATTTCTCTGCCTCCTCTTCGTCTCCTGAGCTCTTCCTAAACTCTCTATGCACCTCTCTGACTCCCGAAACTCCTTTTTATACCCAACAGGCCTGAAATCTTCGAGTAAATGCCAAATATCTTCGTATTATTTTCTTTCCAAGGTTCGTGAATTATTTTCCTGTTTATCTCTGTCACACGTCTGTGGCAGCTGAAAGTATCCCAACATGTTACCAACACGACGCAGATTGAGTCAAACCTTCTCCAGACACACGCCAACCACAAAGAAACTCGGGAAAAAATAAAACAATCCCGTGAAACTCTCACTTCTTTGTTTTGAATCTTGACACGATATCTTCCCTATTTTATACCAATCCTGTTTTGTTCCAACAACTCAATCCCGATCCCAATATAACAAAATCTCCGACTGAAACTCATTAAAAATCATCACAGGAAATTACGCAATTGGAATTCATTTTTCCGCCAAAAATAACTTCAAGGAGGAAAAGAAGGGATGCCCCCATTCCAGAGTAGGGGTCCATTTAGTTACTGGGTTCCTTTAGTAATTTTTTTCGTGGGTGCGAATATCACTTTTCGAGCCAATTTGTCCGTTAAAGTTTATTTATCCAAAAACACCTACAATTAATAACACAATTAATATACAATTGAGCACTATCGAAATAAAGAATTGGGACAAATCAGAAACAAAAATGTGTCTATCAGTAGTTTATTTTTCAAAAAAAATGGTCGTTGGCTTTTTGATTATGTCAAAAGGTACAGTCAACATTGTTATATATTCCACTAAACCATACCGACTGGGTATAATTCCGACGCGAATAGTGATTATCCTCATCTCGACCGTCAAAAACAAGTAAATATATCTCAACTAAATGTTAATCAAATCTGATTTGAAAATAATACTAATTTACTATTGGTTTAATTTTTCAGAGAACTATTGCTCTTAAAGAATTTAAGCGTGACTATAGCGAAAAATTCACTCATTTCGAATGATATGAAGTCTTGGAAGAAAATGACTCGATTTGGTGTATACATTAACTCTTCAAGTGTAAAGTCATTATCAATCATCGTTTTTATGTATTTTCCTTTAACTGTATTGAATTTTGGTTCATTGTATTGTATTCTCCTTCAATAAAATTTCGGTTTTAGCGTGAATGAATTACTCAAATTTTTGTGTTTATATAATTTCAATAATACAGTCGGTATTCTTTAAACTAAACGTTCAATGCCAACAAATAAAAATATGGAACTCTACATGGACTATGCCTCCAATGCCTAGAAAACGCACTGTTGTGCTACATTCGGCATTGCCGAGAAAACTGGGATTCAATGCCGACTGAAAAATTATTTCCTTTATCAAACTTAATTGTTGTCAGTCGATATTCTCGACACATATACAATAAATACCAACTGAACACTATGGATACTCTGATGCTGATAGAGTTGTTGTTGTTATTGTTGTTGGGACGGTTAAACAAGGCCGACTAGAAATATTATGTACCCAACGACTTGATTTTTCAAAAAACTAGCTGTTGGACCTTAAAGCTCTATATAGGGGGGTTATTTATTCAGAAATTCATCCCCACACATCTCAAAACTCTTCTTATTTCTTCATCATCCAAAAAGTTCACTTTTCTCACACAACTCACAAATCTTCTTATTTCTTCATCATCCAAAAATTCACATTTACATGGCTCTTAAATTCACCAAGATTGAAGATACTTCCATAGTTCGTGCTTGGTTAACGACTACTAGTTATGACCAACACCTAAACATTAACTTGGATCAACCTTCGGATAATTTGTGGTTCCGTGTATTGATTATGTTTGTGGCGTCATGTAGCAATCAAAAGGGAAGAAATTATCGAACAATAAAGAAAAGATTTGAGTTAATCTATGGAAGATGTTTGGATTTTAGAACCTTTTTGTCCAACACGAAGATTCTTAATTATCAAGACTTTGAGCCATACGAAAATAGGTCTCAACTATATTGGGATGTTGCTCTTGACGAATACAAGAAAGAATTTGGCGAAAGATTCAGCCATCGTGAATGCTATCAACTGCTGCAAGAAAAGAACACGTTTTTCGCTATATGTTAACTATTCAAGTGGAAGTTTTAGTGTAATGTTATAACATTTGGTATGTCGTTTTCTTTTATTGTAATGGCTTAATATTCCTTTTTTTGTCTTTTTTTTTGTTATGTCTTGTTCTTTTCTTCATTGTAATATCTTTTGCTTCTTTGTAATATCGTTTCATTCAATGAAAACATGTATCCTTTATGATACAATTTTGAAATTTAAACCGTGCTCCAGATATTAGAATCAATATCCGACGGGGTAGAACCATCTCTTTTTTATGTCTTTTTATAGGTTCTGTTACACCCTAGATTTACTTGTGCGCTTCATAGCTGAAATGTGACAATGGGTCAAGTCGGCATAGTGATTATTTCTTGGAACAATAACAAAAATTTAGAAATCCCTTCTATAATTTAGGAAAGTACTCTATCGGTATGCTCAAAAACTATTTTTCTATGCCGAAAGAGAACATTTGAGTTAGTCGGCGCTTAAGTTTTTCATTGTATACATGTCGAATAAATAGTCATATATTCTAATACTGATAAATACACGGTTCCAAAAAGGATCTGTGTTATCGTCAATGTTTAGTGCCTCGTCGAACTTTTTAGTCGCCACCCTCGCACGAGGATGCCAATATCTTCTTTGGTGGTGAACCTAGCATCCATGTTTAAGATTCTTGTTTTAAGATGGACAAATAAGAAGATATTTATTGAGAGGAGATTGAGAAGAAGTTGATAAAAGTGTGAGTGTTTTTTGTTGAGAAAAAAGTTGTTTTTACATACAATAGAACCCAACGACTAGTTATGGCTCAATTTCTAAAAAATCAAGTCGTTGGGTAAGAAATATAATGTTCAAAACTCAAGTCGACATTGATTAAAAATACACAAATAGAACCGACTACACCTCTTTCACTAACATAGAATACAAAGTTTTCAGTTGGAATTAACTATATATGTTTTGAGCATGACGACTGACCACTATTATGTCTCACTAAGAATATCAGTGTTCATTCGGCATTGAATAGTTTTCGACAATGCCGATTGTTAATAACGGTCAGTTTTATAGCCGTTGGAGGCATAGTCCATGTAGAGTTCTATATATATAAAACGTCCCCACTGTTCTACTCTAACGCATATTTACCCAAAAATCTATTTTTTTCGACACTGGCAAACCCTCCATTCACATTAGAAGATGATCAAATGCTTGTTAAAACGTTCATTTCGACATTCTGACAGTGACCTAATGAAAGGTATTTAATATTTTGGAAAAGAGTGAAAGAATTCTTGGTGGATTTAGAGGGGAATCCTAATCACCATAAATGGAAAGACTTGGCTGATCGATTCGACTATTATATACGTGGGGAGATGAAAGAGTGCATTAGAGTACGTATATATGTTGACCAACATCATCCCGACGCTAGAATTGCGGAAAAAGTGAGTATATCAACATATTAGGTTGTTCATAAGATTATTAATTACATTGGAGTATCTTTCCTTATGTTAGTGTAATTATTGATTATTTCAGAAAAGATGTGCTCTAGGTTTGTGGGAGACACGTAACGGCCGACTATTTCTCCACTATGATTGTTATCGATACTTTAAGCGCTAGGCTCCAGGATACATTAGATTATTGACAAACGAAATTCATTGATGTTTGTTGTATTCCCTAAATTTTTTTCTTATCAAATAATGAATGAAAATAAAAAAAAAGTTTAATTGTTAGTAAGTACACGAATCATGTCCAAAGATGTAAGAGTAAGTTAACTCTGTCGGCATATCATATTTGACAACTACAATGCCGACAGTGTGTCGGTATAGAAATAGTTCTACCAACTATTCTGACGACGGTGAGAAGTATATATGAAAATATAAAATACCATTCAATGACGACATAAGACTATACTATTCCGACAGAGTTGTCTTATGTCGTAATGGTAGAGCATGCGGACGGATTAACTTATTTTGCCGATAGAACACCAAGCAATTCCGACTAAAAGTTTTTTTTATAAAATAAAATGAAATGTTCAAATCAAACATAGACCTAAAAGTACCAATCCTAAGTTTGGCGTCCTAGATAACAGCACCATTAATCAAACAAACCAAACGTAAAATAATTCAACATTGTTTTACGGTACCCAAATCAAATAAGTTCTGAATTGTTCAAAGCAAACAAATGTAAATCATTCCCTCCAAGCCTTCTTCGACGTCCTCTTCTTGTTTTCACCAAACAACTCCTTCGTTTTGACATCCTCAACCTTCTTAAATTTTTCATCGACCACACATTCTTCAAGGGTCAGCGTCCCTCCTTTATCAACTTTGTAACTAAAGAGTTTGCTAAAGCCACCGATTCGCTTCCGCTATTTTTCATATTCATACAACAACAAAACGTATCATTTATCATTTGAATAAGAATACTTAGTATAAACAAAAAACCATAATTATAAGCAAGAACATACATTCCACAAGTGATAAAAGCTTTGTGATTGAAGCTTGAGATTGAGAAGAAGTTGGAGTAGAAGATGGAGCTGGAGCAGGGGTTGGCTTCTTTTTTTTTCTGAGCCTGCAACTGTCGTACCAAGTAACCATGACCCCTTTTTCTGTAATTCGACGTATCAGAGTCCATCGTTTCACCATTGATAGTTGGAACCCAATCATTCGCATTCACCTGAAAATTATTGAGCCTATCTCTCCAATGTGAATGGAGTGGTGGAGGGGCATAAGCTACGACAGTTGTTTTCGAGGTTGATTTATAATCTTTCCATTTATAGCGGAAAATATGGTCACGCACATGAGTAACCTTATTAGTTTGCTGGTATCCTAACTGCCTTATTACACGGAACGGATTGTACATGATAAATCCTCATGGGTGAAACAACGGTCCGTTATAAAAGGAAACATCATTATCCATTTGGATGTAGTGGTGCACATCTCTATCCTGCTTGTAAGGATCAAACATTACCTCTTGGCCCGTTATCTTATCCAAAGCCAATCGCATTTCTATCAATCGTTTATCTTTACCTGGCTTGGACCCCCTTTGAACCGGTATCTAAGAGCTGTAGGATGCTCTTGTTGTGGCTTCCAATCAGGATTTATAGTCAAATATGACTTATCCTTGAACAATGTTTGGAAGTGTTCATACGGCCAGACCTATGTCAACATAATATAGTTTATAATAATTAAAATTATACAAATATACTTGAAAAAAAAAAGCTAAATTAAATTTTTTCGAGTTTACCTGGGGGAGAGTCATGTTCCCGACAAAGTCCCTGCAGGTCGCCTTAAAAGACTTCCGATTCTTACTCAACAAACGGGAAACTACAACAGTGCCCTTCGAGTAGTTGGGGACCTGATCCAAAGGATGCAACAATTGGAGAAAGTTATCATTGACCCGGTTTCCACTAGTGTCGGGGAAAATCCTCGTGCCCAAGATATACAACATGTAGGTAGCGGCTGTACGACTAATATCTTCGGGACCCAGCAAGCCATTCTCTTCTCTCACTCGTGTCCCTCCAAAGGTTTCCTTGAGCATCTTTAGCTTGAAAATTTTGGTTGTATAACCAGTATTCTTTTGGAATCTTTCTCTTGAAGTCTCGACGTCCCAACCAAACAATGCATTGGTTAGATTAGAAATTGCTCACATCCCAAGTATTTGGTGTAATATTCTTCTGTAACAGGTTTACCTCGCGCTTCAAGGCCTAGAATTTGATCAGTATCACCGGGGATCACAGTCAACTCGCCACAAGGAAAATGCATGGTATCAGTTTCTCCGTAAAACCGCTCTAACAAACAATTCACCGTGACAACATCATATTCCACATGATTAGTAACCGTAGGGTAAAGACCATAATGTTCAACTAAGATATCACACCATCACATTCCATTCCCAAATCCCAAACTGAATGTGATTGGTGTTTGCAGACACGGACCGCATCCCTGTGATCCTACAAACAAAAAAAACAAACATAAAAAAAAAACGATCATAAATCCTTAAAATACAAACATAAGGTGGATAATCTTACATATGTTGAATAGATCATATGAGCCCACGAGCCTTTGTAGCCGAATAAATAATCTCTGTCCTCGGGTTCACCCCATATTTTGCATTGAGGGTGAGGAGGTAGCATAAAGTCATGATGAGGGATATGACTCTTTATCTTTCGTTTCTTCTTCTTCGACTCCAACCTAAGACCCTTTCCCTTTCCCTTGTGGATGCGGAACTAAATCACCTACATCCTCCTCATCAACATCTGATTTAGTGGGTTCCCGAATTATTAATTTAATCTGGTCCCTTGGGACATAGTCAGTGCCTCTCTTGCTAGCACCAAATGTTTACCCCCATGACGAGGAGGAATGGAATCAGGAGAGGCAAGAGGGTTGTTTCCTTTTCAAGGGCCAACTTCCTTGTAATCACCTTAAATGCTTTCTTAGGAGCAAGTTCCTTTCCTCCAGATTTATTACCTTTTGATCTAGTATCCATCAAACAAAAACTAAATAAGCATTTTAGAAACCTGATGCGTCGGAAAACCGACTTTGTTTTACCGCAAGCGCACAGTGTCGAAAGATGTAAACAAGAGAAAATACGGTTTGTTCCCACAATGAGTGTGTATCACTTATACTAATTAATTCTGGTAACTTTCGAGTCAAAAGATATTTTTCCGATTTTTATAAAGAATTAAACTAATGAATGAATTAAAACTATTTAACGAAGATTGAAATCAATAATAGAAAAGTGTTAAGGTTTCGGGAATCCGTTGTAGATTAGGATTTACTTGCGTTCATCACAAAGGGTATCGATTTTACTCATGCAAAATAGCAAATCTAGCTACTAATACACAAAAGATATTTCGTTTAAGAATCGTAGAAAAGAATTTTCAAAAAGAATTGTTTGTTCTCAACCTAAGGTAGAATTTCGAAGTACTAGGTATACGTGGCATAAATAGTCAAAGAATATTCATAAAACGATTATCGTAAAAGAGTCAAGGAGTTCTTCTACTAATCAAAAAATGGACTATACATGACATTGAACATGAAAAATCATTGAGAAAGTAAAACATTGAAAGAGAGACAAAACATGGACATTAAGTTTTAATAATTGAAAACCCTAGTTTTTAAACACAAGTAAATCTATCTCTACAAGTTCATCCTTTCACACTAATAAATAAATTTAGCTAGACATAGCTTTCTTAAAAGCCATTAAAATTGATTAAGAGAATATAATCTAATTGAAATCGAAAAGCGATAAAAGTGACTAAACCCTTGTTCTCCTGTATACTTCTCACGTAGATGGCGTCTCTCCAAATGTTAATCTGTTTGGCATCCAAATTATCAGCCTCTCCCAAAAAGTGTTCAACGTTTCTAGAACGTCAATCCAGCGTCCAAAGTCTATTCTCGCGTCAAAAAGGTGTATCCAAAAAGTCCCCCTATCTGTATGTATATATAAGTGCTGCATATCCAGACTCATATTTGGACTATACTAATATTACCAAAGGCCTAATTCAATCACCGACCCCAACTTCTAAATGCAGGCTCTTTCTAAACTCCAAACTCTTTCCCATTTCAACCACAAACTCTAAAATAGTCATAATCACCACCATTCATCTCTCAATTTAACGAGAGAGAATTAGAATCTTTACTGAAGTCTCGGCTAAACCCTTTCCATATACAAATCAAACTCTTACCCGAAACTGACGTATTCATCTAAGTTTCTACATTATGTCCTAAACACATGGATCACAACTCATAGACCATGAATAGATCAGTAGAAAACCCTTGGAAAGCACCCATCAGTCCCATCGCAAACTGACTTGAAGACTTGGTTCAAGAAATGGTCATTCAGGCAATTCTGCGAACAAGTTTGTGCAATTCTGTTGCTGATTATGGCTATAAATTGTTGATGATTTTATCACCCAGTTCTTACTCCTTCCATGCAGAGCATTATTCTAACATTCAATACAAAACACACCATTTAAAATTTCGAATCAAACCCATTTAGCATCTAATTCACAAACTCAATAACAACACCATCTTCTTGTTCTTCTTAATGTCTCAATTCAAACTCAAAACATCATTCTCGTTCACAACTAATCCATCAGTCGACCAAATCCAATGTTCTTCACTGAATTCTTGTTAACCCGTCACTTTGTTTATCGAACACAAAATCATCTTTTTTAGTTACAACAACAATATAGTTATTATTCATCTTTTCTCCCTCTCCTATTTCAATTGCAATTTCTTCTCTTCTCTCCCTAGAACAGAACCAAAAACTCATACAGTTCTGGACCTAGACTCAGTTTCCTTCTTCTACAATTTCAATTCCTACAGAAACCCATGTTTCTGCTCTTCAATTAAATTCAACAGAACCCATCATTAATTCTTGAATCACCATCTTCTTCTCTGACTCGCTATTGCTTTCTCTAGCAAACTATATATCCTAAATTAATACAACAACTCCCTTTCGTTGAGGACATGGTTACACTTGGCATGTGAAACAATCTTTTCAACCCCTCGGTGTCCCTAGTGTACGAATTATAGTCTCGTGAGGGTTTACTAGAGATTTACCCACAAAACCTACTCCAACTCTCGAATATTCCAAAGTACATGCATCCAAAGAGCTAAGAGGATATAAAGTTTCTGCATACTAATGATAAGAAGTTAGATGTATCAAAGAACATTATTCTCTTGAGTTAGGAGAAAACTACCATATGAATCAGGATCGAGAGCGACCGAATGTTTCTGCCTCACCAATAGGGTTTTATGAATTTGACACTCAAGAGACGCACTTTATGGTTCTCATGTGTGCAGGATGGAATAAAGATAAAAATCCCACACACGTTGAATGGTGGGAAGGAAAATCCTTCTGAATTATATGGGCCTGTCCAACGAGATCTTAGTTTTCCAAAAATAAATGCAACCTAGAATTATACAAGAGAACTTTTTATCCAGTTTCAAATGACTTTCAACTAATCGACTTATCATGAAATTCTTTAGTTTTATATTTGTAAAGCTTTGCATTCTCATATGCATCATTCCTAATTTCTTCGAACTCATTGAGTTGAAGCTTTCGGTGATTCCCAGCTGTAGACAAATCAACATTAAAGGTCTTAATTACCCAATAGGCTTTATGTTCTAACTCAACGGGTAAATGGAAGGCTTTCCCATAGATAAGTATAAAAGGAGACATACCAATGGGTGTCTTATAAGCAGTCTGGTATGCCCAAAGTGCATCCAATAACCGTGTAGACCAATCTTTACGATTAAGATTTATTGTTTTCTCTAATATCTGCTTAATTTGTCGGTTAGAAACTTCGACCTGACCACAACTTTGGGGATGATATGTTGTAGAAACTTTATGTGTAATGGAGTACTTACTTAAAAGTGTCTTAAAAGATCTATTGTAAAAATGTGATCCTCCATCACTAATAATGGCTCTAGAGGTACCAAATCGAGAAAATATGTATTATCTAAAGGACTTTATCACAACATGGCGATCACTCATCTTAGTAGGTATGGCTTCCACCCATTTAGATACATAATCAACCGTTAATAAGATGTAAACATTACCATTCGAAGTGGGAAAAGGTCCCATGAAGTTTATCCCACATACATCAAATATCTCAACTATCAATATGGAGCTTAGCGTCATCATAATCCGCCGAGTAATCCTTCCCAACTTTTGGCACCTATCACAACTCTTGCAAAACTCTTGAGAATCATAAAAAAGTAAGCCAATAAAATCCACATTGTTGAATTTTTACAGCAGTTTTCTTAGCACTAAAATGGCCACCACACACATAAGAATGACAAAAAGTGATAACACTCATAACTTCATCATTAGGAACACATCTACGAATAATCTGATAAGGACAATACTTAAACAAATATGGATCATCCCAAAAGAAATTCTTAACCTCAGTTAAAAATTTTAATTTTATCTTGTTTCGACCAATCTTCAGGTATTTGACCAATATCAAGATAATTAACAATATCAGCATGCCAAGGAAGTGAGAAATAACAAACAATTGTTCATCAGGGAATGTTTCATACACAGGCAAGACATCATCAGAAGACTCTAAAACGATCCTAGAAAGGTGATCTGCTACTACGTTCTCGGAACCCTTCTTGTCCCGAATATCTAAATCAAATTCATGTAGCAATAATATCCATCTAATCAACTTAGGTTTAGCTTAGATAAAAGGTATTTCAAGGCAGCATAATCAGAGAATATAATAATCCTAGACTCTAAAAGGTAAGGTCTGAAATTTCTCTAAGGCAAACATAATCGACAAAAGTTCTTTCTCGGTTGTAGAGTAATTCAATTGTGCATCATTTAAGGTCTTACTAGCATAGTAAATGACATGTTGTGGTTTATTCTTACGTTCTCCTAAAACAACTCCAACTGTATAATTAGAGGCATCACACATAATCTCAAATAGAAGACTCCAATTAGGCGGTTGTATAATAGGGGCAAAATTTAAAACAAATTTCATCTTCTCAAAAGCTGCAATACAGGTTTCATCAAAGACAAAAGTGACGTCCTTACCAAGAAGGTTGCATAAAGGGTGTGAGATCTTACTGAAATCTTTGATAAAATGACGATAAAAACCTGCATGGCCTAAGAATGATCTAACTTCCGTAACCGTACATAGGGGTTTCAACTTAGAAATCAAATCAACTTTAGCTTTGTCTACTTTTATTCCCTTGGAAGAAACAATGTGATCTAGAACAATTCCTGAATGAACCATAAAGTTACATTTCTCCCAATTCAATACTAGATTTTTCTCCTTGCATCTCAGTAAGACAAGAGTGAGATGATGGAGGCATTTGTCGAAAGACGACCCGAAAAAAGAAAAATCATCCATAAAAACTTCAATAACCCTTTCTACCATGTCTGAAAATATGCGCAACATAAAACGTTGAAAAGTAGTGGGTGCACTACACAACCCAAAAGGCATACGTCTATCTGCAAATGTAGCAAAGGGACAAGTAAAAGTGGGTTTCTCTTGGTCTTCAAGGGAAATAGGGATTTGGTTATAACCGGAATAACCATATAAGAAACAATAATACATATTTCCGGCTAACCTCTAAAGAATTTGGTTAGTAAATGAAAGAGGAAAACGATCTTTCCTCGTGACCTTTTTCAACTTCCTATAGTCAATACATACTCGCCACCCGATGGTCTGTCAGGTAGGAATCAATTCATTACTTTCATTCTTAACTACGGTGATTCCTGATTTCTTGGGTACAACTTGAACGAGGCTGACCCAAGTACTATCGGATATCAGGTATATGATACCCGTATCCAGTAGTTTCATAACTTTCTCTCTCGCAACCTCTTTCATGTTAGGATTCAATCTACGTTGCATTTCTCTAGACGTTCTAGCATTCTTTTCCAAGTAAATATGGTGCATGCAACCACTAGGACTAATACCTTTCAAATCTGCAATAGAACAACCTATAGCCATCTTATGTTCTCAAAGGACATCTACCAATCTGCCTTCCTGTTCTAATGTAAGATTAGAAGCAATTATTACAAGTAAAGTGTCTGCAGGGATGATAGACACATTTTTATATCTGATTTCTCCTCAATTATCTATATTGTTAGTGCTCAATTTGGTACTTATTTTGTTATTTTATGTGTTTGTGGGTATTTTTGGGAAATAAACATTTGTGAAAAAGTCGTCTCAAAAAATTGATAAAGGCACCCAATGAAAGTTGTTAAAGGCACCCAACTTTTGGATTAGGGGTACCCCCTTCTTATTTCAAACATCCAAAGTTGGCGGGAAAAGAAACTTACGCATGAAAGTTTCTGAATTTTTTTAGGGAGTGAGATTCATGGGTTAAAAGGCTGTTTCGGCCATATCAACTTGAAGAAACAAAAAAAATATGTTTAAACACGTCAACATGAGCTATTTCAGGACGAAAAACAAGTTCAAGAATATGAGTTTGTTTTGGATTGTGTTTGGGTCTTTATCGAGTTAGGATGAGTTGTTAGGGTTTACTAAACTTATAAATAGCAAAGAAGAGGAAGAAAAATCATGTGGGGAGGCTCGGGAAGAAAACAGGAAAAAAAAGTGTTGCTGCTGCTAGTGAAGAACAAGGATACGACGACGATTTCTTCAACTGAACAACAATAGATATCTTCGCTTTGCAACATTTATCTTCAAGCTCCATTGCAACAGTTAATCTGTAACGTCCAGAAAATGTTGTACATTTCTTGTTTTATTATTTTTAGCTTATTTTCTTCTTCTCAAGCACTTTTGAGCCATGTACCAATCTTTTGAGAGATTTTTGAGCATGATGAGCTAAACCCAACCACTGGGAAATGGAGGAAGCCATATTTCATGAATGAATGGTAACTATTTTTGATTTTTAATGACTTTTGTATTGATTTTTAATTGATTTATGATTTTTCTTAATTAGTTTTGATTTTGTTTGATGGTGTATGCTGGGACTTGAAAGCTTTTGATGCGCCATGCTTGCAATTTACAGTTGATATTTTAGAAATTTACTTTTGGCAAAGAAACAAAGTCAATAAAAGAGCTATAATTGTTAAAGAAGTATTGTAGAAATCATTCAGAAGTGATTTTAGTGGAATCCTGAGTTCCAGTTCTTCCCAATATTATTATAATATTATACTTATTTTCTAGTTTAATTCAGAATTAGGTCTAAAACGAATCTTCAAAAGTCTCAGTGAACGCACACATTTTACCACTTTTCTGAAACGATCAAGTTTTTAGCGACGCTGCCGAGAACTTATTTTTAGATTTGTTTTTAGTTTGTTTTTTTTTTAGGTTAGTTAGTTTAGTTAGATTTTTTTTATTTGTTCTATTTCACGTTTTTGGGTATTTTTCTTTGTATTACAGGTTTTGGATCAAAAAGAAATTGGAGCCAAAGATTATATTGATTGATTAAAGACTTGGAGTCAAAGATAAATTGAAAAGAACAGAAAAAGAAGACAATTTTTTTTTTTATTTATTTAATTTTTAGGGTTTTTTATTTAAAAAAAATTTATATTAGGAAATCTTTTATTATTTTTGTAATTTTTCTTTTATTTTTGGACTTATTTTTTTGGACTTTTGGACATTATTATATTTTTAGCCCTACGATAGGGTATTATTGAATATAAACTGCAACATGGAAGGACGACAATTACGATATTGTCTCAGCCCCTCGGGTTCGTACACTGACATAGGAGTCGGTGGCCTAATTCGACTTCAACGGTTCATCGCCCGTCTTGAACGGGAGGTAAGAATCTGACCACCCACGAATCCCATGTCAGTGGGTTTTCTAGACGCCTTTGTAGTGCATATATGCTAAGGACCTGAATACGGATTTACTTTTCTAGTAAAGGGCAAGGACTGTCCATACAAGATAAGGATTCAGATTTCACCATCGTTTCCTTCTTGCCCGCCTTAGGAACACGTTACCAAAAACGAACCTAAGCCTTAAAATTTGACTAGAAAGAGACGATAGGGTAACGAGCTTATAAGAAAGTCATTCAAAAGGACTGTATTGGTTACTTTGTTAGCCTAACTGAAAGTTCAGGAAGATTATTTTAAGTAGATTCGAGCCGCCTTATAACCCAAGTAAACGTTGCCAAATAGGCAGGGTTATAAAGCTCCTTACAGCTTATCATGTTTCTATTCGACTTAATCTAATTTGGATAATTCTAAGAGGTTTGCTAAAACTGTAACTAGTTTCTTTTTGAAAGAATAAAACTGGACTAAAAACAATCTAAGTAGAGTCATCATGATTTTTGTTTGCTAGGTTCAACAAGTTTGATTTGGTTGAGTCATCCTTGCTTGTGATTGCTTAGGATTCTCTTCCAATTAGGATTTATTTTTTTTAGTTTTTCTTTTAGTGTATGCCAAGACCGCTCGAAATCTTCACTGACCGATCTTGGAAAAGAGACACTCTAGGTCGTTTGATTAGTGACAAACCTAGTAGTTATATCCCTAGAAACGAGGACCTTGAAGACTCTTTTTTTGAGGGCCTTGTTTTTAGAAAATTCAATTTTGAGAACTTGACATTGTGTGAAGAAGTTACTCCTAGTCCTTTGATAGCGCCATCAATGGCAACTTAAAAGCTTTGTTGAACCCGACTAGGACTTCTCGTCCATCATGTATCAAGTTAGATGAAACTGAAGCAAATTATGAGTTAAAACCTGGGACCATAAGATGCTCCCAATCTTCTTAGGAAAAGAAAATGAAAACCCCTATTTCCATGTTAGGGATTTTGAGGAGATATGTAGTACCATCAGGATTAAGGACCTAAATGATAAAACATTGAAACTTAGATAGTTTCCTTTTTCACTAAGAGACAAAGCCAAATCTTGGCTATATAGTTTGACTTCTGAGTCCATTGAAACCTATGAACAACTTACATCTTCCTTTCTCAAGAAGTTTTTCCCTAGGCACAAAACATCATCTATTTGGCAGTAGATTTGCACATTTGCTCAACAAGAGGGAGAATATTTATATAGGTATTTGGAAAGGTTCAATGACTTATTATCACAATGTCTTTAACATAGTTTAGAAAAAGTAAGGCTAGTTCAGATCATGTCGTTTAGATTATTCGAAAACAACCATGGTTGAATCGTAATAAAACTGGCAATGGTGCGATGACATTTTGAATGAAATCGCCGAAAAAAACATCAATGGGAAAATAGTAGGTATCCCCAGAGAACAATTCTTCTAAGTAGAGGAAATATCAATAGGGTAGAAGGATCTTTTGAATCAGATGCCAAAATAACAGATATATATCAAAAAGGTTAGAAGCTTTAGAACTGAGTCAATCTAGTTGTGTAATTGAGCCCAAGTCATTTTGGGAATGAAAGAATGTTGAAGAGCACATCCATGCTCTTTATAATAACAATATATTTGATAATCATCAGAATTTTGACCTTTATTCAGAAACCTATAACCCTGGTTGGAGAAACCATCCTAACCTTTCTTGGTCTAAGGTCCAGAGTCAAGGTCAATCTAGTAATTCTAAGCTTCCGCCAGGTTTTGGATATACTAAGAATCCTTCAGGACCGACATAATTTCAGAATCCGATAGATAAGACGATCATGAGTTTAGCAGAGTCTCTCGCCTTATTAACTCAGGACACTAAAGATTTTCAGTAGTTAGTCAACCAAAGTTTATAAGAAAATCAAAAGATTGTTCAGGATAACAGTCAGGCTATTTCCAATTTAGAAACCCAGGTTGGTCAAATCGCTGAGTTTCCTAGTCAGATCCAACCCAATCCTAGAGGAGTTCATGAAGCATCTTCCGGTGAGAAATCATCAAATCATGTGAATGTAGTTAGGAACTTTAGGAATGGTAAAGTGGTAGACAACAAGGTAACCATGCCTGATAGTAAACATATTGTAGTTCACCCTTCTAAGGCAGTAGCTGAAGAGGCTGATGAAGTTTCTAAAGATCCCGATGCAGTTCCTTATAAGCCATATTTTGTGCCCTGAGCCCCGTTCCCACAACTGTTAGCACCAACAAAGAAGAAATCCAACTTTAAGGATATATTGGAGGTTTTTAAGCAAGTCACTATGAACCTTCCATTATTAGATGCAATTAGGAAGATTCTTACTTATGCCAAGTTTCTTAAGGATATGTATAAGCGAAAGCGAAATCTTAGTGTACAAAAGAAAGCCTTTTTAGCTAGTGATAAGAGTTCAATTATCTAGAACAATACAACTCCTAAGTACAAAGATCCAGGGTCCCCAACCATTTCTTGCACAATAGGTAACTACCATGTTGAGAAAGTGTTACTTGACTTAGGAACCAGTGTGAACTTACTTCCGTACCATGTGTACCTCTAGATAGGACTTGGTGATTTGAAACCTACTCAGATAATACTGCAATTAGCTGATAAGTCTGTAAAAATTCCTCGTGGTGTCATAAAGGATGTTCTTATTGAGGTTGATAAGTTTATTTATCCAGTAGATTTTTTTGTCCTCTATGCCCAACTTGTCCCTGACCCAGAGAATCAGATACCTGTGATATTAGGTCGCCTTTTTCTAGCTACATATAATGCGATCATTAACTGTCGAAATTGTATTATGAACTTATCTTTTGGTAATATAACTATTAAGCTGAATATTTTCAATATTAGTAACCAACCACCTGAGCTAGATGACACGTGCATTGAAGAGGTGAACATGATAGGAACATTAGTTCAGGAGTCATTACCAATACTTTGTTAGAGGGTCCATTAGAGAAATGCCTATCCGACTTTGGGTTTGTTTTGACAATGATAGTGTTATTAATGAGGTGAATAATTTGTTAGATTCTGCACCTTTGATAGACACTTATAATATATGGAAAACTAAGTTTGAACTTCTACCATTTTATAAGTCCACCTTATTTCCTTCTATAAAGGAAGCTGAGTGTAGTTATGACCTTAATGACTCTAGAATCCAACCAATAGTTTTAGTCCATATGAGAGTAATGTCCACCCTAAGTTTGGAGGTACCGATGATTCTTGTGATTGTCAAGTATCCCTGCTTAAAGTCCCTAACTTGGGACTTGACATTTGCACCTCTACCATTCTTCAAAATCATCTTCAAACTAGATTCCCTGGGACTGTTGATGTCCGAAAAGAAGTTCAGTTGTTAGAAACCCATCATCTGGTCGATGTGGTTTACCTAGGAAATTATACCAAGATTGACTTCGTTTTCCCACCAATTTTTTTTCTACCATATGTGGGAACGTATGAATTTCAAATGTGTCAGTTATTAAGTTCTGAGACTAAGCCTAGTTACTTCAGGGAATTAGAATCGACACATTTTCTTAAGAATGACCACCGTTTTCATAGTAGTCAACTGTGTGGGTCAAATATGATTGACTTTGAGGATCCACAATTATTCAGGTTATTATTATGTGCTTCTAAGTTCTTAAATGAGTTACTCCAGACTTTACAACCTGATCCTGTTGACCCTGCCTACGAGGAAATCCAGCCCATGCAAATATTTTATTTAGACCCTTTTATAGAGCCTGAACTTAAACCACAACTAGATGTAGTTGTATTAAACTGAACACTAGATAAGGATGTGCTCGGTTTTTTATCTTCTTGGCCTGCTGCAGTTTTCTTTTATTTGTGATAACACTATTAGATTCAGATGACCCACAGTTGTTCCGACTATTGTTATATGATTTTATAAGGTGACTAATTCTTTCTTAGTCTGGCTGAAGACTTTAAACTTAGCACTTCTTGGGAGGTAACCCATGCTCATGCGAGAAGATAATATCTTTCCTTAACTCATTTCCTTCGATTGGTAACAATTTATCCTTGTTCATGCTTTTAATCATTCATATTTAGAACGTTGAGGACAATGTTAGATTTAAGATTGGGGGTAAGGGAGAAACTTTTAAGTTGAAATATGAAACTCGAAAGTATAGAAACTTATGAACAATTCAGGATGACACTAACCATTCTAGGTAGATGGAAACTTACCTCTTTGTCAATAGGAACTGGTGTGCCCTGTTAAATGGTCTATTCATAAAAGGATGCCTAGGTCAGGTGTTAGAAATAACATGATAGTCGTCACCATATCTCGGAGTCTATCTCGACCATATCACCTTCTGTTTTTATTTTTGCAATTTTTTGTGTTTCTCTAAGTGATTTGGTGGGGCACCAATATCGAATTTTTATCGCTGCCAAGATGGAGTAGAGTGTTTGAGATTATTTAGACAATTATTCGGACCAAATAAAAAAAAATCGAATATTGACACTTTGATAACAATATGTGTGTCTTCTCCCTGTCTTCATCTCCTAAGCAAGCGTGGAACGCAGGATCCATGAGAATTATCATATAAGATGCTGATAAGGAGCATGCGCTTGGATTCATTTGATCCAATCATGTTGTTAGTACATTTAATGAGATAATTATTTTATTTTCAATAAATCGATCGCTGGGACCTTTGTATATACCATCTGAGTTGATATTAATATTAGGAGTAAGACTAATGGGAGCTTATCTCAGTCCATTAGGATTTATCCTGACACTGACCTTCAAACAGATATGGGAAACACCATTCACATTAGTCAACATGAGCAAACTTCATCATCTCCATATCCATCTTCTAAATCTTTCCATGTGATTGAACTTTGGTAGATTCTGAGTATCGTGGTTGAACAACTATCTAAGTAGAGCTTTGTTTTCTTATATATAAATTTTAGTATGCTGAGTAGCAAACTCGTGTACATCAATTGGACTCATATGGGGTAATGATCCCATAGCCGAAGAATTTAGTATGCCAACTAAATAGCTTTTTTAGTGTTTACCGTCAATCGTTCACAAGTAGATAGGGTTTGGAGTATAGGTTTTGTGGATATACCTCTTGTAAACCCTCGCGAGACTAAAACTCGTATGATAAGGACACCTATGGGTTTAAAGGCTTATTACATATGCTAAATGTAATCGCGATGCCTGCGAAAGTGAGTTTGGATTTTTATTTTATTTTTAGATTAGATTTTCCTGAGGACTAGCAAATAATAAGTTTGGGGGTATTTGATAGACACATTTTTGTGTCTGATTTGTCTTCAATTATCTATATTGTTAGTGCTCAATTTGGTACTTATTTTGTTATTTTATGTGTTTATTGGTATTTTTGAGAAATAAACATTTATGGAAAGATCGACTCAAAAAGTTGATAAAGGCACCCTAAGGAAATTTGTTAAAGGTACCCCATTTTTGGATTAGGGGCACCCCCTTCTTATTTCAAAAATCTGAAGTTGGCGGGAAAAGAAACTTACGCGTGAAAGTTTCTGAATTGGTTTAGGGAGCGAGATTCATGGATTAAAAGGCTGTTTCGGCCATATCAACTTGAAGAAACAATAAAAACGTGTTTAAACACATCAACATGAGCTATTTCAGGCCGAAAAACAAGTTCAAAATCTCATCTGCAGCCGGAAAAGGGAATTCTTCCCAGTTTCGGATTACAAGGATACGACGATGATTTTTTCAACTGAACAACAACGTATATCTTCGCTTTGCAACATTTATCTTCAAGCTCCATTGCAACATTTAATATGTAACGTCCAGAAAACATTGCAGATTTCCTGTTTTATTATTTTTAGCTTCTTTTCTTATTCTCAAGAACTTTTGAGCAATGTACCAATCTTTTAAGAGTGTTTTGAACATGATGAGCTATATTGAATGGTAACTATTTTTGATTCTTAATGACTTTTGCATTGATTTATAATTTTTTTTAATTAGTTGTGATTTTGTTTGATGGTGTATGATGGGACATAAGAGATTTTGATGCGCCATGCTTGTGATTTACAGTTAATCTTTTAGAAATCTACTTTTGGCAGAGAAACATAGTAAAAAAATGAGTTATAATTTTTAAATAATTATTGTAGAAATCATTCAGAAGTGATTTTGGTGGAATCCTGAGTTCCATTTCTTCCCAATATTATTAAAAATATTTTACTTATTTTCTAGTTTAATTCAGAATTAGGTCTAAAACGAATCTGCACAAGTCTTAGCGAAAGAACACATTTTTAACACTTCTCTGAAATGATGAAGGGCCTAAGTAAACATATTTTAGAGTGTCAGGCAATGGTTTAAGGGTCAAGGTCGGAGCTTTCTCGATAGATGGAACAAGTCGAGATTCGGGCTGGAGGTTCAATTTAGGCTTCCAATTATTAGTGTCTAACATCGTTGTGGAGTCTAACAAGGCGTTGACTTCACAAATAACACTTTCATCATCAAAATCATGCCCAAAGTGGGATAAATAAGCCTCTAACGGATCATCTATATGGTTCTGCAAGTAAGTATCATGGACTATTTCATCAATCAGCAAACAATTTCATGGTTATCAAGATCAGGAGGAGAGCGTGTAACATGAAAACATTCACTTCCATTTTCCAACTACAAAAATTAAGTTCCATAATACCATTTCTACAATTTACGATTGTGTTAGCAGTCGCTAAGAACGTTCGTCCTAAAATAATAGGAATCTGACCACTAGGGTATGTCACAGGTTGTGTATCAAGAATTAAGAACTCCACAGGATAACCAAAACTATCAACCTTTACAAGAACATCTTCTACCACTCCTATAGGAATTTTATTGTACCTATCAGTCAATTGGAGTGTAACACTAGTGGGTTTCAATTCACCAAGTCCTAATTGCTCATACACAGAATATGGCAAAAGATTCACACTGGCCCCTAAATCTAACAAAACATGTTCAATCTTGTGTTCTCCTATAGTACAAGCAATAGTAGGACAACCAGGGTCTTTGTATTTGGGTGGAGTTTTCTGAATAATGATAGAGCTCACTTATTCAACAAGAAAAGCTTTCTTATGAACATTCTCAGTGCACAAATCTTTTAAGAACTTAGCATACAAATTAATCTTCTTAATGGCTTCTAAGAGGGGAATATTGATTTTAACTTGTTTAAACACTTCTAAGATGTCATTAAGGCTGGTTCCTTTCTTACGGGATAGTAACCTTTGGGGGAATGGAGAACGAGGAACATAAGTGTTTTCAGATTCACCTCTTTCAGTTTTTTTTGTTTTTTTTTGTGTCAAAGGTGTAACCTGCGTCATAGTGGGTGGGTTCCTATCTTGCTCTTTCTCCTTAGGATCACTAACATGGTTGTCGATAACCCGGCTGCTTCTCAAGGTAGTGACGACCTGGACATGATCGGAGGGATTAACACCAGATGTGCTTACCTCAAAAGACTCAATTGGGTTAGGTTGTGTTTGAATTGGGAGTTGTCCCTTGTCTCTCTCACTTATTTTGCTAGCGAGGTGAACTATTTGTCCTTCTAAGTTTGTTATGGACCTTGCAGTAGTCTGTCCTATGTTGGCTAGTTGTTTTTGGGTGGCTTACATAAACAAGTTAAGATTTGATTCCATACTAGGTACTCTTTGGTTAGAAGAATCAGCGGGACCGGATGATTTCTGCATGAAACCACTAGCATTATTAGGTTGACCTTCATACTGACCTCTAGACCATGAAAACTTAGGGTGTCTTGCCCACCCTGGGTTGTACGTATTGGGATAGGGGTCAAATCTACGACGATTATCTTGGTAGAGAGCATGGACTTGTTCTCCACCATATCATGAATGACTTGGTCTACAGACTCAACAAAAGGCTTATATTTAGCACTATGTTCTAATGATTCAAGTCTTATTTCCAAAGAAGCTATTTTAGCATCAGAGTCAAATTGGATATCAACTCTATGTTCCCCTTTTCTACTAGCAATTCATATTATGGGTTCCTTAGCCTCCCACTCTTGGATTTTATCAGACACATCATGTAAAAATTTATAACCCTCTTCAGCAGTTTTATCATCAAAATTACCACCGCATAGTGATTCTACCATAATCATTGTTTTATGATATAATCCTTCGTAGAGAATCATAGCGAATCTCAAGGTATCAAATCCATGGTGCGGACATTGCAACAAGAGTTCATGGAACCTTTCTAAATAATCATGGAGAGATTCTCCATCTTGCTGCGAGAAACTATTAAGACTTTGAAGTAAGGCTGTGGTTCTATGCCTAGGAAAAAATTTATGCAAAAATAACTTAGTCATCGCATCCCAAGTTTGGATAGAAGGAGATGGTAAAGCATCAAGCCACGATTTCTCATTATCTTTTAAAGAGAATGGAAACAGTCTCAATTTCAAATACTCATCGATCAAGTCTTTAATTTTCATGGTACCACATAGTTCCTCAAAGTCTCTAATGTGGTAATAAGGGTTTTCATTTTCTCTGTCATAGAAGTTTGGCAAAGCCTGGATGGTATTAATCATAATTTCAATGTGGGCTTCGGTGGTAGGCAAAACAATACATGAAGGTTGAGAGACTCTAGTTTGGTATATGTAGTCTCTCAAGCTTTTAACTGGAGGGTCTACACCCTCATAATTGGTTCCATCCATGAATAATGGATTAACTCTAACAAGACGATTATAATGATCTCTATCCCAACCTACCAGTATATCTCGCATACACTAAAAAAAAGCAAAAAATCAATTCGTACTTACCTCTCGCCTTGCAAAAGCTTTGCGAGTAAATCAATTACTTACTTTCTTTTCGCCCGTTAATGATTTCAATGCCGAACTCCAAATCAACTAAGAAAAGTACCTATAAGAATCCAAAAAAAAAATCAGCAAAAGAAACTAAGGAAAATATAAGAGAAAAACAAAAAAAAACACGCAATAACTACAACGATAAAGTCAAATTATCAACTAGAAATTAATTTTAAACCGCTCCCCGGCAGCGGCGCGAAAAACTTGATGCACCGGAAAACCAATTTTGTTTTACCGCAAGCGGACAATGTCGAAAGATGTAAATAAGAGAAAATACGGTTCGTTCCCACGAGAAGTGTGTATCACTTATACTAATTAGTTCAAGTAACTTTCGAGTCAAAAGATGTTTTTACGATTTTTGTAAAGAATTAAACTAATGAATGGATTAAAACTATTTAACAAAGATTGAAATCAATAATAGAAAAGTGTTAAGGTTTCGGGAATCCGTTGTAGATTAAGGTTTACTTGCGTTCATCATAAAGGGTATCGATTTTACTCATGCAAAATAAAAAATCTAGCTACTAATACACAGAAGATATTTCTTTTAAGAATCGTAGAAAAGAATTTTCAAAAAGAATTGTTTGTTCCCAACCTAAGGTAGAATTTCGAAGTACTAGGTATACTTGGCATAAATAGTTAAAGAATATTCATAAAACGATTATCTCAAAAGTTTCAACGAGTTCTTCTACTAATCAAACAATGGACTATGCATGACATAGAACATGAGAAATCATTGAGAAAGTAAAACATTGAAAGAGAGATAAAACATGGACATTAAGTTTTAATAATTGAAAACCCTAGTTTTGAAACACGAATAAATATATCTCTACAAGTTCATCCTTTCACCCTAACAAAGAAATTTAGCTAGACATAGCTTTCTTAAAAGCCATTAAAATTGATTAAGAGAATGTAATCTAATTGAAATCAAAAAATGATAACAGTGACTAAACCCTTATTCTCCTGCACACTACTCACGTAGATGGCGTCTCTCCAAAAGTGTATCTGGTCGGCGTCCAAAGTATTCAGCCTCTCCAAAAAAGTGTTCAGCGTCTACAGAACTCCTATCCAACGTCCAAAGTCTATTCTCGCATCAAAGAGATGCATCCAAAAAGTACCCCTATATGTTGGTATATATAGGTGCCGCAAATCCAAGACTCCTATTTGGACTATACTAATATTACCAAAGGCCTAATTCAAACACCGACACCAACTTATAAATTGAGGCTCTTTCCAAACTCCGAACCCTTTCCCAATTCAACCACAAACTCTAAAAGTAGTCATAATCACCACCATTCATCTCTCAATTTCAACGACAGAGAACTAGCCTCTTTACTGAAGTCTCGGCGAAACCCTTTACATATACAAATCAAACTCTTACCCAAAACTGTTGTATTCATCTTAGTTTCTACATTCTATCCTAAACCCATGGATCACAACTCATAGACCATGAATAGATCAGTAGCAAACCCTTTGCAAGCACCTATCGGTTCCATGGAAAACTGACTTGAAGACTTGGTTCAAGAAATGGTCATTCAGGCAATTCTGCGAAAAAGTTATATACAGTTCTGTTGTTGATTATGGCTATAAACTGTTGGTGATTTTATCACCCAGTTCTAACTCCTTCCCTGCAGAGCATGATTCTAACATTCAATACAAACAGACACCATTTAAAATTTCGAATCAAACCTATTTAGAATTCAATTCACAGACTCAGTAACAACACCATTTCCTTGTTCTTCTTGTTGTCTCAATTCAAACTCAGAACCTCATTCTCGTTCATAGATAATCCATTAGTACAAACCGAACCCAATGTTCTTCAATGAATTCTTTTTAACCTCTCACTTTGTTTACCTCATCTCAAACGAACACAAACTCATCTTCTTTAGTTACAGCAGCAACATAGTTATTCTTCATCTTATCCCCTCTCCTATTTCAACTGCAATTTCTTTTCTTCTCTCCCGAGAACAGAACCAAAAACTCATACAATTCTGAACCCAGACTCAGTTTTCTTCTTCTGCAATTTCAATTCCTTGAGAGACTCATTTTTCTTCTCTTCAATTAAATTCAACTGAACCCATCATTAATCCTTGAATCACCATCTTCTTCTCTGACTCGTTGTTGCTTTCTCTACTTCTGAACCCATCTGTTCTTCTCGTCTTCTTGTTTCTTAAATCAACATCAGTGAAAACACCTTTCTATCTATCATGATTAACCGGCCACAGTGACCCAAGTCTTCCGGTGTGAAGGATCTGTGGCTTCAGAACTCCCAATTTTGAAGAAAAGCGAAAGAGAAGAACCGAACCCCTCGACCTAATTTTTTGGTCTAAATAAGAAAGAGGATTTAGGCGCCCATACTTGGATGGGATCTTCCTTTATAAACTATTTGCCCTAATTCTTTGTTTTATCTCATGGATACCCCCTAGTAATTCTATTTTACACACAATTGAAACTTGCTAGCTTTGAGCTTGCCAACACCAAATGCCTCCAAACAATGCTTTGAGCTTTTATTTCTCTTCTTTTGCGTCTCATGACTCCAATATACCTATAAAATCAAAAACAAATGTAAAATACATAATTTACAAGAAAAATAACGAAGAAAGCAGAATCAATGGATAATATTTAAGGTGTTCTAGACACCTATTAACAACAAAGTCGGCATTCAATTATTCTCAGTCGGCTTTGGATAAACCTCAGTCGGAATTACCATTTTACAACTCGAGAATGCCGACTGGAAAAAAATTCCTTCATACCTTCAGTCGGTACTGTC
>JAJJMC010004578.1:6689-34189 GCA_023531435.1 Papaver californicum | reverse complement strand
GAAATGATTCATTATTGGAGCAGATAGCAAGAACCATTTCATCGGACATGCGTATTTTTTCTTTTCCAATGGATTTACATGTTTCATTAATGGAAATTTTTTGATGTAGTGAGTAATAGGCTCTGGTTGTTCGCCGTTCAACAATTCTTTTTTAGGCAGTTCATACCATTCATACGTAGTGTTTTGATCTAAGATTTCAATTCTTCTATCTTTCAGCAGTAGCATATTGTTCCATGTAGCTAAGGTCAAAAATATGGAAGAAACAAGTCTTTCCACGACTCTACCACCCGGTCAATTCTGTTCCACTTAATCCCTCTTTCATGGCCACATATCTTTCCGGCTAAGGAATGGGAAATCTTTCTCCTCTTCTCTTACATGAATCAAATGTTTCATTTCATCCGGGAAAAGCCACCTCTTTCTCAACAATTTCTTTGTCATTTGATCCAATAGCGTTCCATTAGATAGGAACAGATTTGATAAATACTGATAACTCTCGGATGGAGTATTAGAACGGAAAGATCCATTAGAGAATAAACTATTGGTTCTAAGCCATCTCTGGCGATGAATCAACAATTCGAAGTGCTTTTCTTGCGTATTCTTGATGAACCAGCGTTTATATATAGATGTAGGAGGCTTTGTTTGGGAAGTAAGAAGCCCCTTTGACATCTCTTGATCTGCAAAGAATTCTCGACGTGAAAACACAGAGATAAAGGGCTGATCTTTGAATAGGAAAAAGAATGGATCTGCAGGGTCCCAAATGTATTGGCTTATTCGAAAAAAACCTTGTTCTTTGGAGGATCTATCTCGTGTCTGGTACTGCATGGTTCCACTCTGCAAGAACTCCGAATCATTCTCTTGAAGCTCAGCCTCTTTATGATAAATGATACGCTTGCCCCGAAATGACCTGGCCCAATAGGGAAATCCCAATTCATTGGACCTTTCGATACAATCAAATAGATTGCCACAAGGGCGCCATATTCTAGGAGCCCAAACTATGTGATTGAATAAATCCTCCTCTATCTGTTCCGGGTCGAGGGCTCCTTCTTCAAACTCCGACTCGTTTTTTTCATATAGAAATCTCTGATCAACAAAAGAACAAGATCCATTTTGCATCATATCTAAGGGATTTCTTGGTTCGGACCGAAGAAGCAATGTCACTCGATCATTATCAAACTGACTGCAATCTTTTTCTGTCCGTGAGGATCCCACCAGAGCGCCTTCTACTTCTAATAGGCCATGAACTAGATCAGAATCATTCTCAACGAATCCATAAGAAGTGATCCCATTTTTTTCATCGGGTCCGGGTAGAGACCAAAGATCTTGAGCGACCGATCCGGCAGAACAACTCAAAAGATAAAGAAGTATCGTTAATTTCTTCATGCTCGTTCCAAGCTCGAAGTACCATTTGTACAAAAAAGAATCCCCTTCCTTACATGATTTCTTCTTCATATAGATAGATATAGGATCTATGGGGCAATTACTTAGAAGTATATTTTGTGCCACAGCCCTTCCTATCTGATAGAAAAGGATCCCATGATCCTGAACCGATCTTACCTGGGATCGCAAATCCCAAGTTTGTCTATGAAGAGCGGATCTAATTGTATTAGTGTCTAGAATGGATTTCTTCTGTGTAATACTAATGGATAGGGCCTCATTGGTAAGTGCTACAAGATCTCGTGCATTGGAGCCCATGGTTATGGCCCCGAATCCATTAGTATGGAACATTTTCTTTTCCAAGTGAAATCCCCTAGTATATGAAAGAGTGAAAAAGTGCTTTCGTTGTTGTGGAATAAGAAGCCTCCGTATCTTAATGCATGTATTTAATTTATTCGGAGCTATTAGAGCGGGATCTACTTTTTGGGGAATATGAGTCGAAGCAATAACAAGGAGATTTCTAGTGGAGCATCTTTCACAATCCCTGGAGAGATAGTTCACTAATAGACCGAGGGATAAGTAATTCGACTCATTCACATACAGATCATGAATGTTTGGAATCCATATTATGCAAGGAGACATTGCTTTTGCTAATTCGAATTGAAGGGTGATATCAAATCGGTCTTTTTTCGGCGTCATATACATAGTTAGCGCATTCGTCATAGTTAGCAGCTCTGTATCAAGGTCATCATCGATATCGTCACTAGCATCAATCTCGATATTGTCACTACCATCAATATCATCAATAAGATAACCTTTAGGCTTGTCATCCAGGAACTTGTTCGGAAATACCGTAATGAAAGGAACATAAGAGTTTGTCGCTAGGTATTTGACCAAATAGGATCGTCCAGTTCCTATAGAACCTATCACTAAAATACCCCTAGACGGGGATAGGGCTAAGCGGAGCGAAAAGGGTTTTCCATGAGATGGGAAATGAAAACTATTAGCCCCACACGAGGTTTGTGAATAAGTGATTGTCTGATAATGAGCAAGGAATATCCGTCTTTCTGCTAAACAGGATCTATTGAACTCATAATTCATTAGATCTTTTTTATGAATGTCAACTAAGTATCGTAAGTAAATTGATCCCGGTTGTTCAACCATTTGATAACCAGAGTCATTCTTTGATAAATGATCACTATGAGTCAGACTCAATAGAATTTGATCAATCCTTTTTTTTGTCGTTAAGGTGGAGAACTGAACCAAGAATTCTCTTTCTTCATCATCAATCGAATCACTGTTCGCGACCCAGGATTCTATTTTATCATCAATCCAATCAACGTTCACGTTTTTTCTTTTTCTTATCAATGAATAGATCTCTTTACTTGTACGACTTAGATATCTCGTATTTCTCGAAAAAGTGATTCGATTGATGGGATTTGGTATGATACTTATGATATCGATGAGATTGATATTCAAATATTTCTTCTTAGAACGTATTGATTTGACCCCATAAGTGGGACCACCACCCAATAGCATGTTGCCACCAGAAGCAGAACCCCGTATTTCTTCTAGAGAATCTCCTAATTGTTCCAGAGCAACTAGAAAGAGATTCTTTAACCAGAAAGAGTTCAGTTCAGATGTAGGATACCTATCCAGAAGTTTTCGCAACTCAATCATGTATGATGGAATCATCAAAGATTTGATCTTTTCGAACTCTGTCTGTAACTCACTAGAGGCCCGGGAAACAAAGAGAAGATGTGTACGAACGAGATATCCAGCAACAAGAAGAAGGAAAAGGATTGAATAGAGGAACTCCCGAGCATTTGGTGATCTCAGATGTATCCATATCAATGGAACGGGTGACTCATTATTTCGATGAATCATTTCTTCGGACAGAAGAAGATTATGTAAACACTTACTCGAAATCTCACTTATCGGATTCCATTGTGGAAGAATCGCCCACAATTTTTTCTGAGGAATTGGCCATGATGTATCTGATCCATGCATAATATCATGAAAAACGGATACAAATTTTTGACTGCTACTTAGTATCGGCAATAGGTCTGAAAAAGTATCTAAAAGGGTGAAATTTAGATATTTGCACCCTGCCGAAGTAAGGAACCATGGCATATATGTTTGTAACAGATTCCATTTTGAGAGATTTGAAAAAGCACTATCTCGTTGAAGGGTTCTATACATCTGCCATTTCTCAACGCATTTCTTTAGACAAAGACTCTGTTTTTTCCTCTTTTCGGATGGTAAATATTTCTCAGAACATGGAGTGTGAATCAAACCCATGTTTGAATTGAAATTGAGATACTGATGCAAGTTCTTCCCTTCTGAATCAGAGAGATTCATATCTGAAAGAGGTTGACAATAAGTTCTTTCAAAATTGACTATTTGTCCCTCTGTTAGAGGTGTTCCAGAAATGTCTGGGATCGAGTAAATAGCTCTACGAACGAATGGATCGGATCGAATTGGAAAATGGAAAGATTTGTACAAGTTATACCTTTCGTCACCACTTTGTGGAAAATCGTTAGGTATGAATATGTTAGATACCTGTGACTCGATTGATGAAATAGTATCTCTCTCCAAAAAAACATGTTTTTTTGGACCGACGCACAAAGAAAAAATGTTGTTGCGAATGAACAAGATATTGAGGAATTGTCCATACGTAAGATCATAATTATTGATACGGGCCTTTTCCACATAAAAAGGGAATCTTTTGTTACAATCGAACCAGAAGTGATGTGGATTATTCAAGAATCGAAGTCGATTTGCTTTATAAAAAGAAGAGATCAATGAACTTCTATGAAATGGTTTCACGGGATTCAGCCAATTGTCTCGATCGTGGGATATCATTGAGAAATAGGAATCGGTGTTATCAAAGTCTTTCCTGCGATTATTTCTAGTATGAAATGAGTCAATCATCCACTTTGGTATCTTATTGAATAAAAACGGTGATATTGTTCCTCCATTGATCAAGAATTTCGATTTTTGGGAAGTATCACGATTATCCAATAAGAAGGGTTTCAATTTATTCAAATGAACGATTTGAACACCTATTGATTCTAACAACTGATTGCAGAGTTGATCATTCGGCCCTTTCAATTCATAGATGTGGATCTCGGACCTATGAATGGGGATATTCCCGATACTCACAAAGAAAAAAGGAAGTGACTTAGACAAAAAGAGAAGTGACTTGGACAAAAAGAGAAGTGACTTGGACAAATCTTGTTTGTCGATAACCTCGGACCAATCAATCGAATATTGATTAATACGTAATCGACCGAACACTACTTGAAAACGGCTCTTCTGCTCAGAAACGAAATGTTCCAAATGTTCCTGGAAATTATTGCTCCCGTTGGGCCATTTGTATCTATATGCATTAGGATCCCGATTCATGGATCTCTCGGTTCGAGAAATAAGAGGATCGAACCATTTCTTCTGACTCTTTTTCAAATTCGATAAATGTTGGTTGATCGTATATTTCATTATAGTTCTATGATTCAGAGTATCATTTCCTATTTGATCCCTTTGAATTCCATAAAAGAATCGATTCGATACATTTCTTATGTACCCATAGGTGCTATATTGGATTTGAATCAGATTTCGGATCAATCTATATTGATTGACTGCCTCCATTATGTTGTTGCTAGCAAATACCACTCTTTTTGGTTTTGGATCTTCCAAGTCATTCCCGCAGGAGATCCGGACCGATTTTTTTCTGATCCTTCGATAAAAAGATTCATTCTCTTCATAAAAAATAGGAGGTAGAACCAAGAAAGATTTCTTTTTCGATTCATCCCTGGAGTTGAATACCTCATTCAATAATTTTTTTTTATCCAACCCGTAGGAATCAATAGAAAAGGAAAATCCCTTATGATACACCAGATCCGGCTCGGTTATTGATAGAGTGAATAGATCTGCCATTTCTTGAAATCTCTCTTCTGATTCAAAATCGCGGTGTAACGTGTACCCCCCCCTGTTTCGGTCATGGAATAGATGAAAGAAAGAAAAAAATGGATTTTGGTTCAAGAATGAAATCTTATTGGAACTGGCCATATCCGGTTCATCCTTCGGAACCATATCACATCCCGGATCTGATGAAATAGGATGAATTGAGACGGTATTTTGTAAATACGTAATTATCTTGAATATATCAACCATTTCTTTATTTTCCGATCGTCTGGAAGGGACAAAAGAAACATCTTGTTCTTTCTTCAACAATTTATGATCTCTAGTGGACCTCTCAGTAGGATTCGAACCCAGATGAAGTTCTGACCATCTGTCAGAGAAAAAGGAACGAATTGATTTTGTAGAATTCCCAAGAATTGCTTCGATTTCTTCCGGAAGCAGATGATTATTCATCTGCTTCTCACGTTCCGTGAATAGCCGGGACATTGAGGAATATCCAGAAAGGCATTTCGGGAATCGGTCTGATTTTCTCTCTGTTCGTTCCGTTTGAAGAAAGGAAGGATCCCAAAGAATCGATCTTTCTTTTAGTTGTTGAATCTCTCTTTGATTGATCAATGTGTGATATTCCGAATCCTCATTACTAATCGAATCGAAAGGGTCTCTGGATTGATCAGAAGATCCTTTCAATTGGCTAGAATTCGTTACTTGAACGAAAATAGATCTTGTGGAATCATATTGAATATTTGACGATACATTCCGTACCTTGCTAAAAAACCGATCCTTGCTTACCAACCACACATTGTCTAACCAAATCCAACTCTCTCTCGATACGTTCCTCAAAAAATCCGACTCGTGCAGATTCTTCCCCCAACTAACGAAGATATCTTGGCGGAATTGCCACATATGAAATTGAGCACAATTTTGCAAAGAAATACCCCACTTGTTTCTCGAGAAGAGATGGGAAACATGTTCAATCTCATTTGATTGAATAGTTGACTCAGCTCCTTGTTGTTTGAAGAAACCCTCCACTTCAATTGGTCTTTTTTCACGAAAAGCAGACATGAGATAACAAATCCAGTGTTTCACTAAGATTTCGAATAGCTGGCCCGAATTCAAGTTGATTATGTTTCGCTTCTTCCTCAGAGAAAGACGATCAAACAATTCCCAATCATGGTCCTTGCGGATCGGATCATCCGTATAGGATACAAAAAGAAACTCCAGATATTTGATATCTTTCTCTTTAAATGAGATCTCAATTCCAGCTACGGTTTCCTTAGATATCTTACAACTAGAATTCCACCTTTTTCCGATCCGGTTCCTCCACCACCGCGAACCCCAGTTAGAGTCAGGCATGATACACTTTTTCGTTATTGGGAGAACCCAAGTACTCTCTTTCGGATCCATGAAACAACTCTCAGAGATCTTTTTCCCTTTTGGAAGATAGAGGAGCGAAACAATCAACCTATTAATATTGGAAGACCAAAAAGATTCTTCCGATGTATCATTTCTGGGTCCAATGGAATTCATAGGTATAGGAAGAAGCCCCATCAAATAGAGATTTTTTCTTTCGACCATATTTCGATTGTTAATACGATATATAAGGACCGCTACTACAAGCAGTACTACACCTTTGATCGTGAAATATCGATTGCTTGTTGAACCCTGTGAATCGCGTGAAAGGAGGATACTCCAAATTCGGGGGTCAAAGAGTTTCATAAAACGTTCTTGGTGGAAAAAAATGTGAGTGAAAGATCCCACTGAATCGAATTTGGTCCATGAATCTAAGAAATAGTGAGAATTCTTGATCTCTCTCAATATCTCTCTCAATTCGAAGATCCAGGATTTGAATTGATGTCGTTTCATTGATTCCTGTTTCATTGATTCCTCCTAAAGATTTCATTTCAATTGGAATTTGGTTATTCACGATGTACGATGATCCCTGTTAAGCATCCATGGCTGAATGGTTAAAGCGCCCAACTCATAATTGGCAAATTCGTAGGTTCAATTCCTGCTGGATGCACGCCAATGGGAACGTTCAATAAGTCTATTGGAATTGGCTCTGTATCAATGGAATCTCATCATCCATACATAACGAATTGGTATGGTATATTCATACCATAACATATGAACAGTAAGAACTAGAATTCTTATCAATACTGGAACTCATAGGGAAGAAAATGGATTTATGGATGGAATCAAATATGCAGTATTTACAGACAAAAGTATTCGGTTATTGGGGAACAATCAATATACTTCTAATGTCGAATCAGGATCAACTAGGACAGAAATAAAGCATTGGGTCGAACTCTTCTTTGGTGTCAAGGTAATAGCTATGAATAGTCATCGACTCCCGGGAAAGGGTAGAAGAATGGGACCTATGGGACATACAATGCATTACAAACGTATGATCATTACGCTTCAACCGGGTTATTCTATTCCACCTCTTAGAAAGAAAAGAACTTAAAAAAAAATACTTAATAACACGGCGATACATTTATACAAAACTTCTACTCCGAGCACACGCAATGGGGCCGTAGACAGTCAAGTGAAATCCAATTCACGAAATAATTTGATCTCTGGACAGCGTCATTGTGGTAAAGGTCGTAATGCCAGAGGCATCATTACCGCAAGGCATAGAGGGGGAGGTCATAAGCGTCTATACCGTAAAATAGATTTTCGACGGAATGAAAAAGACATATCTGGTAGAATCGTAACCATAGAATACGACCCCAACCGAAATGCATACATTTGTCTCATACACTATGGGGATGGTGAGAAGAGATATATTTTACATCCCAGAGGGGCTATAATTGGAGATACCATTGTTTCTGGTACAGAAGTTCCTATCTCAATGGGAAATGCCCTACCTTTGAGTGCGGTTTGAACCATTGATTTACGTAATTGGAAGTAACCAATTAGGTTTACGACGAAACCTAGAAATCAATCACTGATCCAATTTGAGTACCTCTACGGGATAGACCTCAACAGAAAACTGAAGAGTAACGGCAGCAAGTGATTGAGTTCAGTAGTTCCTCATATAAAATTATTGACTCTAGAGATATGGTAATATGGAGAAGACAAAATTGTTTGAAGCACCGACAGAACCGGAAGCGCCCCTTGTTTCAAAGAGAGGAGGACGGGTTATTCACATTTCATTTGATGGTCAGAGGCGAATTGAAAGCTAAGCAGTGGTAATTCTACCCCCGGGGAAAAATAGAGATGTCTCCTACGTTACCCGTAATATGTGGAAATATCGACGTAATTTCATAGAGTCATTCGGTCTGAATGCTACATGAAGAACATAAGCCAGATGATGGAACGGGGAGACCTAGGATGTAGAAGATCATAACATGAGTGATTCGGCAGATTTGGATTCCAATATATCCACTCATGTGGTACTTCATCATACGATTCATATAAGATCCATCTGTCTAGATATCATTATATACATCCAGAAAGCCGTATGCTTTGGAAGAAGCTTGTACAGTTTGGGAAGGGGTTTTGATTGATCAAAAAGAAGAATCTACTTCAACCGATATGCCCTTAGGCACGGCCATACATAACATAGAAATCACACTTGGAAAGGGTGGACAATTAGCTAGAGCAGCGGGTGCTGTAGCGAAACTGATTGCAAAAGAGGGTAAATCGGCCACATTAAAATTACCGTCTGGGGAGGTCCGTTTGATATCCAAAAACTGCTCAGCAACAGTCGGACAAGTGGGTAATGTTGGGGTGAACCAGAAAAGTTTGGGTAGAGCCGGATCTAAGCGTTGGCTAGGTAAGCGTCCTGTAGTAAGAGGGGTAGTTATGAACCCTGTAGACCATCCCCATGGGGGTGGTGAAGGAAGGGCCCCAATTGGTAGAAAACAACCCACAACCCCTTGGGGTTATCCTGCGCTTGGAAGAAGAAGTAGAAAAAGGAATAAATATAGTGATAGTTTGATTCTTCGTCGACGTACTAAATAGGAGAGAAAATCGAGAATATGTTTCTTCGTCTTTACAAAAGAAAAAAAGATAGGAGTAATTAGCTGTGACACGTTCACTAAAAAAAAATCCTTTTGTTGCTAATCATTTATTAGCAAAAATTGAAAAGCTCAACATCAGGGGGGAAAAAGAAATAATAGTAACTTGGTCCCGGGCATCTACCATTATACCCACAATGATCGGCCATACAATTGCTATTCATAATGGAAAAGACCATCTGCCTATTTATATAACAGATCGTATGGTGGGTCACAAATTGGGAGAATTTGCACCTACTCTAAATTTCCGGGGACATGCGAGAAGCGATAATAAATCTCGTCGTTAATGTTAATAATAATAAAGTTAATATGGGTGCTCGTCGTTCATTAGTGGGAGGTTAACCTTATGATAAAGAGGGACCCAGATGTGGAAGTATCCGCTTTAGGTCAACATATATGTATGTCTGCTCACAAAGCACGAAGAGTAATCGATCAGATTCGTGGGCGTTCCTACGAGGAAACACTTATGATACTAGAACTCATGCCTTATCGAGCATGTTATCCTATTTTTAAATTGGTTTATTCAGCAGCAGCAAATGCTAGTCACAATATGGGTTTCAAGGAAACAGATTTAATCATTAGTCAAGCCGAAGTCAACGAGGGTACTATTGTGAAAAAGTTAAAGCCTCGAGCTCGAGGACGTAGTTATCCGATCAAAAGACCCACCTGTCATATAACTATTGTATTGAAAGATATATCTAAAGATCAAGACTATTTCATATGGTTAAGAAAAACGGGATATGTATATATAGATAAATATACGGATGTTAGAGAGAGGTATCTATGTATGGTAGAGCACGAAAGACTAAAATGGGCTAATGAAGAAAGCGAGGGTGTATGGGACAAAAAATAAATCCACTTGGTTTTAGACTTGGTACAACCCAAAAGCACCATTCCCTTTGGTTTGCACAACCAAAAAGTTATTCTGAGGGTCTACAGGAAGATCAAAAAATACGGGATTGTATCAAGAATTATGTACAAAAAAATATGAGAATATCTTCGGGTGTAGAGGGAATTGCGCGTATAGAGATTCAAAAAAGAATCGACCTGGTCCAGGTCATAATCTATATGGGATTTCCAAAATGGTTAATAGAGGGTAAACCGAGAGGAATTGAAGAATTACAGATCAATGTACAAAAAGGTTTTAATTCTGTGAACCGAAAACTCAACATTGCTATTACAAGAATTGCAAAACCCTATGGAGACCCTAATATTCTTGCCGAATTTATAGCTGGGCAATTAAAAAATAGAGTTTCATTTCGAAAGGCAATGAAAAAAGCTATTGAATTAACTGAGCAAGCAGATACAAAAGGAATTCAAGTACAAATTGCAGGACGTATCGACGGAAAAGAAATTGCGCGTGTCGAATGGATCAGAGAAGGCAGGGTTCCCCTACAAACCATTCGAGCTAAAATTGATTATTGTTCGTATACAGTTCGGACTATTTATGGGGTATTAGGCATAAAAATTTGGATATTTGCAGACGAGAAATAATCAAAGATCTCTTCTTTTACTTTTCTATCTAGCACTGGACAAAAAAAACCTTTCATTTTTTTCTCTTTAATCTAAAATGATTAATTTCAAATCTTCTAATTCTATAGGGTTAAATAAAAATTAGATTGACCCTTTGGTATAATTGCTATGCTTAGTGTGTGACTCGTCGGTTTTTTTAGTTTAGATTAGATTAAAAAAGGAAAGGACGGCCCCAAAGTCTGAACTAAGAACTATGTAACTAATAACCAGCTCATTGCTTCGTATTATCGGGATCCAAAGAAACAGTCACTATATGATGTATTGATCATATCGTTGTAGCAACTGAAATCTTTTTTATATTACATATACATAAAAGAAAAACCAATCTGATCGTGGATTGTGATGTGAAACAAAAAAAAGGATGTGGATAAATGGAAGGGGGAGAGAAAGAGAGAAGGAGAATATCAATGATATATGATTCCAATATGTATGGTCTATGAATAATCTCATACAAAGGCAGTGTAATAAAGCATCAATATGGATTCGGCCATAATCATAATTAATCATTAAATGAATCCGGTTCATAGGAAAAAGAAATACAAATAAAAGAGAGCTTCGAGTCAATAAAGACTGAGTAGATTGACTCAGGAACAACAAATTGAATTAGGAGCTCCGTTGCAGAGTTCAGGCCTAGCCATTAACCAAGAAGTGATGGGAACGACGGAACCTATGACTGCAGAAGATTCCATTGAAAACGAATCCTAATGATTCATTAGGTGGGATGGCGGAAAGAACCAGGAAACCTATTCATTTATTCTGAGAGGTCAAGGACTGACCCTACGAATTAAACAGATATTGAAAGAGTCAATATTCGCCCGCGAAGGCCTTATTGGATTGCTAAGTTTTTTGGATTCAATAAAGGTCAAAATAAAGATTCGTAAAAAAAATTCTATATTCTAGAGGTATATTTCCGGTTGTATATAAAACCCAAGATATATAAATTTTTACGTGACAGATTAGATCTCAAAAAACCTATGATTCAGTCTATTAGAAATTCAATACATATTCGTAATATTATGGAATCATTTCATTCGCGAGGAGCTGGATGAGAAGAAACTCTCATGTCCGGTTCTGCAGTAGAGATGGAATTGAGAATAACAAACAACCATCAACTATAACCCCAAAAGAACCAAATTCCGTAAACAACATAGAGGAAGAATGAAGGGAATATCTTACCGAGGCAATCATATTAGTTTCGGTAGATATGCTCTTCAGGCACTTGAACCGGCCTGGATCACATCTAGACAAATAGAAGCAGGGCGACGAGCAATGACACGATATGCGCGTCGTGGTGGAAAAATATGGGTACGTATATTTCCAGACAAACCTGTTACATTAAGACCTACAGAAACGCGTATGGGCTCGGGGAAGGGATCTCCCGAATATTGGGTATCTGTCGTTAAACCGGGTCGAATACTTTATGAAATGGGTGGAGTATCAGAAATTGTAGCCAGAGAAGCTATTTCAATCGCTGCGTCCAAAATGCCTATACGAACTCAATTCCTTATTGCAGAATAGGGATGTGCAACCAAAGGAAAGGAGTCTTTGTGATGAAAAAACAAACAACCGCAGGCCTTTTTTTCTGGACAAAAAATATTTCTTTTTTCTTTTGCCCTTTCTTTGCATTGAAAGAAACGATAAAAAATAATGATATGATTCAACCTCAAACCCTTTTAAATGTAGCGGACAACAGTGGGGCTCGAAAATTGATGTGTATTCGAATCATAGGAGCTAGTAATCGTCGATATGCTCATATTGGTGACGTTATTGTTGCTGTAATCAAAGAAGCAGTGCCCAATATGCCTCTAGAAAGATCAGAGGTGATCAGAGCTGTAATTGTACGTACATGTAAAGAACTTAAACGTGACAACGGTATGATAATACGATATGATGACAATGCCGCAGTTGTCATTGATCAAGAAGGAAATCCAAAAGGAACTCGGGTTTTTGGTGCGATCGCTCGGGAATTGAGACAGTTGAATTTTACTAAAATAGTATCATTAGCTCCTGAGGTATTATAAATACTATCTAGAATAAAGACTAATAGACAAGCCCGTGATATGATAGAGTAGGGTCTTGGGAATGAATTAAATTAATTTTGTAGATTATGTATCACGTATATCCCTTAACTTTATAATAAAAAAAATAACGAGCATGTTGATTATATTAAAACTCGGAGGCACCAATAATTATAGTTCATCATGGGTAGGGACACAATTGCTGACATAATAACTTCGATACGAAATGCTGACATGGATAAAAAAGGAACGGTTCGAATAGCATCTACGAATATTACCGAAAACATTGTGAAAATCCTTCTACGAGAAGGCTTTATCGAAAACGTGAGAAAACATCGAGAAAGCAACAAAAATTTCTTGGTTTCAACCCTTCGACATAGAAGGAATAGGAAAGGGCCATATAGAACAATTTTAAAACGTATCAGCCGGCCCGGTCTACGAATCTATTCCAACTCTCAACGAATTCCTAGGATTTTAGGAGGAATGGGGATTGTTATTCTTTCTACTTCTCGAGGTATAATGACAGACCGAGAAGCTCGGCTAGAAGGAATCGGAGGAGAAATTTTGTGTTATATATGGTGATCTTTCTGATATCTGAATTGAATTGGTAACTTCCTATATTGCGAAAAAAAAAAAAAAGAGGAAGGACTGGTTGCCTAATATCACTCCTCCTCCATTAGTTGATACTTCAAGGGGGTTACCTGAAATGAAAGAACAAAAATGGATTCATGAAGGTTTAATTACTGAATCACTTCCCAATGGCATGTTCCGGGTTCGCTTAGATAATGAAGATCTGATTCTAGGTTATGTTTCAGGAAGGATCCGACGTAGTTTTATACGGATACTACCAGGAGATAAAGTCAAAATAGAAGTAAGTCGTTATGATTCAACAAGGGGACGTATAATTTATAGACTCCGCAATAAAGATTCGAACGATTAGGTGTATTTTTTTCGACATTATTTTCGTGGGGATACAACTCGAGGTTCAAAATTCCAAGAGACTTATTTTCTTCCAAGGAGTAGATTCGGAATTAAGGTAAGGAATGACAAATATGAAAATAAGGGCCTCTGTTCGTAAAATTTGTGAAAAATGTCGACTGATTCGCCGTCGGGGACGAATTATAGTAATTTGTTCCAACCCGAGACATAAACAGAGACAAGGATAATCCTTCGAAAAAGGACCCAACGTACAAATAAAATGAAGGATCTGTTTTAACCTGAAATGGATATATCCGTATATCTCTGACTCATATTGATGAGATGATAAAAGATGGCAAAACCTATACCAAGAGTTGGTTCACGTAGGAATGGACGTATTAGTTCACGTAAGACTGGACGTAGAATACCAAAAGGAGTTATTCATGTTCAAGCAAGTTTCAACAATACCATTGTAACAGTTACAGATGTACGGGGTCGGGTGGTTTCTTGGTCCTCCGCCGGTACTTGTGGATTCAGGGGCACAAGAAGAGGGACACCGTTTGCTGCCCAAACCGCAGCAGGGAATGCTATTCGTACAGTAGTCGATCAGGGTATGCAACGAGCAGAAGTCATGATAAAGGGTCCTGGTCTCGGAAGAGATGCAGCATTACGAGCCATTCGTAGAAGTGGTATACTATTAAGTTTCGTACGGGATGTAACCCCTATGCCACATAATGGATGTAGACCTCCTAAAAAAAGACGTGTGTAGAAATAAGAATGGAACAGATTTCAAGAGAAAAAAATGATTCAATAATCTGATCAAAAAAAATTACTATGCTTCGAGAGGAAGTAGCAGTATCTACTCGGACACTACAGTGGAAGTGTGTTGAATCTAGAGCAGACAGTAAGCGTCTTTATTATGGCCGTTTTATTTTGTCTCCGCTTATGAAGGGTCAAGCCGATACAATAGGCATCGCGATGCGAAGGGCTTTGCTTGGAGAAATAGAAGGAACATGTATCACACGTGCAAAATCTGACAAAATACCACATGAGTATTCTACTATAGTAGGTATTGAAGAATCCGTACATGAAATTTTAATGAATTTGAAAGAAATTGTATTAAGAAGTAATCTGTATGGAACTCGCGACGCATCCATTTGCGTCAGGGGTCCTGGATACGTAACTGCTCAAGACATCATCTCACCGCCTTCTGTGGAAATTGTTGATACTACACAGCATATAGCTAGCCTAACGGAACCAATGGATTTGTGTATTGGACTACAAATCGAGAGGAATCGTGGATATCGGATGAAAACACCAAATAATGCACAAGATGGAAGTTTTACTATAGATGCAGTATTCATGCCTGTTCGAAATGCGAATCATAGTATTCATTCTTATGGGAATGGAAATGAAAAACAAGAAATACTTTTTCTAGAAATATGGACGAATGGAAGTTTAACTCCTAAAGAAGCACTTCACGAGGCCTCCCGTAATTTGATCGATTTATTTATACCCTTTCTACATGCGGAAGAACGTGACACAAATTTAGAGGACAATCAAAACATAGTTACTATACCCTTTTTTACCTTTCAGAATAAATTGGATAAACTAAGCAAAAGCAAAAAAGAAATAGCATTGAAATGTATTTTTATTGACCAATCAGAATTGTCTCCCAGGATCTATAATTGTCTCAAAAGGTCCAATATATATACATTATTAGACCTTTTGAATAAGAGTCAAGAAGATCTTATGAAAATAGATCATTTTCGCATAGAAGATGTAAAACAGATATTAGATATTCTACAAAAGCGTTTCGCAATTGATTTACCAAAGAACAAGTTTTCTTTTTTGAATCCATTGGAATGATTTAATCCTTTTTAGAAAGAAAAAATAAAATAGGTTTTGGGTCTTCAGTAGGATCCATATATTTTGGGTAAATCTAGAATTTTGTTGAATAGGTGTATCTAGGGAATAGTCGCTTCAAAGTGAATCCTCCCTAGATACACACGTCGTTTTTTTATTTCTATTTCACGGTTGAGTCAATTTAAAAAAGACCTAAAGTTAAAGATTTATCAATAGGTAATGTTGCTCCAATACCCAACCAAAGAGCTACTGCGGTCCCAATCAAAAAGACGGTTGTAGCTACTGGACGACGAAACGGGTTTTGGAATTTATTAACATTCTCCAAAAAGGGTACTGTCAATAATCCCGCCGGTACTGAAACCATTAAAAGAACCCCCAACAATTTATTTGGTACTGTGCGAAGGATTTGAAATACGGGAAAGAAGTACCATTCGGGTAATATTTCCAAAGGAGTAGCAAACGGATCTGCAGGTTCGCCAATCATTGACGGTTCTAGAACCGCTAAACCTACGTTACATGCAATAGTACCTAGAATTACTACTGGAAAAATATATAAAAGATCGTTAGGCCATGCGGGTTCTCCATAATAATTATGACCCATCCCTTTTGCCAATTTGGCTCTTAATACAGGATCATTCAAGTCAGGTTTCTTTGTTATTGGGATAGGTGAATTCGTATGGATCCATCCCCCGAAGGAACCGGACATGATAATTTTTCATCATCCGGCTCGAGCAAGAATCAAAGGAGTCAAATAGATCTATATAAAATCTATATGTCATCCATATCCACACATATATGACTCTATGTAAGAAAAGATTTACCGGATGCAATTTTCCGGAGTTGCAACTACCCATTGCAAAGAATTCAGTTCTTGCTGGTAAATGCCCAATACCCAAGTAGGCTTAAAAATTTGATCATGATCAAGTGCGTTTTGGGTCGTCTCATACCTTGCAATTTTCTGTCTCCCAAAAATATCTCGAGTCTTCTTACATACAAAGGATTTACTTGTTACTAATATAGTCTAGCCTCGGTTCTTCTTTAGATCCCTTGTTTCACTCCGATAGTATTATAGATCGGAATCGATGCAAAGGAAATGAATGCATTTCCATACTATTAAGTAAGTTCAATTGATAGAACATAAGCTGGATCATACCACATCACTTATTCTACTGGATCTTACGGAGCCTGGTGATGCACGACATGATTCGTCTCTGATCATAGAAAAAATTCTCCTCAAGCGAACCAGCCTATCTTCTGTATGGGGCTTACGCAGTGGTTGGAACAGAGACACATTTGGTTGTCAATTCCAATGTGGCGGATAAAATAATATATCTGCACGGGCCAATCAATAGTTCAAGTCACACACTCCCATAATCCATTTTCTCTTCGTAGAATCCACTTCAACTATTCATATCAAATAAATAATACAATATTGCAGAGTTGAAGGTAAATATCCAAAAAAATGTCTTATTTTTCAATAATCCATATTTCTAGCAATGAAATACTACTCCTCTTCCCCAAACAGATATATGATTGATTACAAATATCTAGGATCTGTCTTCTCTATAAAGGACCAGAAATGCCTTGCTTACGTATCATTGGGAAATGCATTAACATAAATACGGCAGTAAGCAGAGGTAATACAAAAGTGTGTAAACTATAAAAACGCGTTAAAGTGGATTGGCCCACACTAGCACTTCCACGTAATAACTCGACCAAGGGTGATCCTATTACAGGAATAGCATCAGGTACGCATGTCACGATTTTTACTGCCCAATAACCAATTTGGTCCCGAGGTAAGGAATAACCAGTTACACCAAAAGATGCGGTCAATACACCCAGAACCACACCCGTAACCCAAGTCAATTCGCGGGGTTTTTTAAATCCACCGGTAAGATACACACGAAATACATGCAGGATCATCATTAAGACCATCATACTTGCTGACCATCGATGAACTGATCGGATTAACCAACCAAAGTTAGCTTCAGTCATTATGTATTGAACCGAGGCAAAAGCCTCGGTAACGGTCGGACGATAGTAAAAAGTCATAGAAAACCCCGTCGCTACTTGTACTAAAAAGCAAGTAAGCGTAATCCCCCCTAGACAATAAAATATGTTGACATGAGGGGGAACATATTTACTAGTTATATCATCTGCAATCGCTTGAATCTCGAGACGCTCTTCGAACCAATCATATACTTTATTGAGATAGGTAAACCAAGGGGACTCCCCCTCATAGAACCGTATATGAGAATTTCATCTCGTACAGCTCAAGCCCAAATACACAAATACTAGCTGCAAGGGAAAGGGATATTGTAATATAAATTTGTAAAACTCCTCTTTATCCCGGATTCCATCGTCTCTCTGAAGATACGAAGGACCAAAAAGCCCGAAGCTCTTCTTTGTGATGATAATGCCAAAAAATCAAGTTGGCTCATTCGTCTTTATGTTGATCGTTGTAGGCCTCTTGAATCTTCTCTTTCCCTATTTTCTTTTTTTTTTGTAATGTAGATTTTTTTGTTGATAGAAATTATCTTGTTGAGACCCTATGGATTTATTGAAACCTCAGATTCATACTAGAACCACGATGATTCAATAAAGCTCCCAAGCTAAGCCCAAAGGTTCTCTGAGTAAGAACCTGTGGATCATCACTTATTCAATGAATAGATGTAATGACTAAAAATCCTTTGGTTGATAATTATGACCCTTAGAAAAATTTTTTGAGTCCGGTCGCGAGGTCTAAATAGTAGGTATGAATCATAGTTCAAATTTTTCTTGATCTATGGATTCCGTGCTCCAGATATTAGAATCAATATCCGACGGGGTAGAACCATCTCTGTCGAGATGACAGACCTATTTCTCTGTACTATCAATAGGATCAATTATAACAAGTCACACACTCATATTCCGGAAATACCGAAACAAAGAAATTCCGCGGTCGAACTACCAAAATGCCCTATAAAAAAAATCCTAAGTAATTCATTTTCTATTGAAAAGCCAGGATTTCATGGTTATTATGGACCTAATTCATTGAAATCCCGTCCAGTAAAACAGAAGAATTATAAATCTCTAAAATAATACATAGGAATACCGCAAATAAAGCCATCGCGACACCCATCAAAGGGGTAGTTCCCCATCCAGGAGCTACTTTACCATATTCCGAATTCAACGGTTTCAATAAAGCTCCTACATTTGTTCGTCTTGGACCAGATCTAGAACTACCCTCAACGGTTTGTGTAGCCATAAATACTCTTGCATTGGTTGAGATCTGTTGACTTTGTATACCATTCCGTTGTAAATAAACGATCTTATCATAGATCCATTGTGGTCTTGAAATTATATAATAATGGAAACAGCAACCCTAGTCGCCATCTTTATATCTGGTTCACTTGTAAGTTTTACCGGGTACGCCTTATATACCGCTTTTGGGCAACCCTCTCAACAACTAAGAGATCCATTCGAGGAACACGGGGACTAGTTGAAGTAATGTAATGAGCCTCCCTATAGGGAGGCTCATTACATTACTTCAATTGAGATAATGAAAAATTATTTCTTAGTCGGAACCTTAGGTGGTTCTCGAAAAAAGATAGCGAAAAAAATAATCCCTAGAGTCGAGACTAAGAGGAATGTATAAACCAATGCTTCCATAGATTCGATCGTGGTTTACAATTATAGCTTCCACACCTGTTCATTTGGGATCAGCTCCCAGATAAGATAAAGAAAGGACAAGAATCAAAGAAAAAAAGGTGATTCAAATCAAGATTTCTCCAGTACCTTATGTTATGTTAAATCACAAAAAGAAAATAGAGTCGAAAGAAACCGGAGCAATGTTGTCTCAGACTACCTGTCTCCTTGTAGTTGGATCTCCAAGTTTTTGGAATGCTCCAAATTCCACTTGAGAATCCAAATCTGGGTCAATACCAGCAAAAACATCTCTGAACAAAGTTCTAGCACCATGCCAGATGTGTCCGAAAAAGAAGAGCAAAGCAAATGAGGCATGCCCAAAAGTGAACCAACCCCTTGGACTGCTACGAAAAACACCATCGGATTTCAAAGTAGCACGATCTAATTCAAAAATCTCGCCCAATTGAGCACGTCTAGCATATTTTTTCACGGTAGCAGGATCGCTATAACTGACTCCATTCAGTTCACCGCCATAGAACTCAACAGTTACACCTACCTGTTCGACACTATACTTGGATTCTGCCCTTCGAAAAGGAACATCGGCTCTCACAATTCCGTCTCCGTCTACCAAAACTACTGGAAATGTTTCAAAAAAAGTAGGCATGCGACGTACAAAAAGCTCATGGCCTTCCTTATCTCTAAAGATAGGATGTCCTAACCACCCAACGGCTATTCCATCCCCGCTGTCCATTGAACCCGCTCGGAATAATCCCCCTTTGGCTGGATTATTACCAATGTAATCATAAAAAGCCAATTTTTCGGGAATTTTAGACCAAGCTTCTGATACACTCTGATTTTCGGCTAGCCCAGCGCTAACCCTGCGATATATTTCTTGCTGGAAATATCCTTGGTCCCATTGATAACGAGTAGGACCAAATAATTCGATCGGGGTTGTTGCTGAACCATACCACATAGTTCCAGCAACAACGAAAGCTGCAAAAAAGACAGCAGCGATACTACTGGAAAGGACAGTTTCAATATTACCCATACGTAATCCTTTGTATAGACGTTGAGGCGGGCGGACACTAAGATGGAAGAGGCCCGCTAATATGCCTAAGGTACCTGCTGCAATATGATGAGAGGCTATTCCTCCCGGAACAAAAGGATCAAAACCTTCTACACCCCACGCAGGATTTACAGATTGTACTTTTCCAGTCAGTCCATAAGGATCGGACACCCATATTCCAGGACCATACAAGCCTGTTACATGAAATGCGCCAAACCCAAAGCAAGCGACCCCTGATAGAAATAAATGAATTCCAAAGATCTTGGGCAAATCCAAAGAAGGTTTTCCTGTACGTTCATCACAGAAAATTTCTAGATCCCAATATACCCAATGCCAGATAGCTGCCAAGAAGCACAAGCCAGAAAACAAAATATGTGCCCCGGCCACACCTTCGTAACTCCAAATACCCGGATTCGTTATAGTCCCTCCTGTGATACTCCAACCACCCCAGGAATTCGTTATTCCTAAACGAGTCATGAAAGGTATAACGAACATACCTTGTCTCCACATTGGATCAAGAACTGGGTCAGAGGGATCAAAAACAGCTAATTCGTATAGAGCCATCGAACCGGCCCAACCAGAAACTAGAGCTGTATGCATTATATGGACAGAAAGTAACCGGCCGGGATCATTCAATACAACGGTATGAACACGATACCAAGGCAAACCCATGGAAATACCCCTTTATCAAAGAAAAATAGATACTATGTTACTTTATCGCATTGGAAAAGACTCTGCTTATGCTATGGACTTCTCCTTTTCAATGGATTATCTCGGAGCAAGGGTGCATTTATATTGCATTCCGTTGGTAATAACAGAAAAATTCTGTTCGTAGGAACAAAGAGAAGCAAATCTATTCTATACCCGATAAGTACCAATACGCAATGGGGGGATGGGTCCCATTTTAGATGAGTGAATTAGAGATGCTTGTTCATCATTTGAACATCGCAGCTCATTCATAATAATTTTTTTTATTCATTCCATCTTCTTCGATGAACTTTACAATCTATGGATAAAACCCGAAAACATAAATATTATGAAAAAAAGAAAACCCGTTGTTACGTTTCCACATCAAAGTGAAATTTTAGTACTTAAAAACCTTTTTCTTTCATTTAATGCCTATTGGTGTTCCAAAAGTACCTTTTCGGATTCCTGGAGAGGAAGATTCGGTTTGGGTTGACGTATAGTGCGACTTGTCAGACATATTGGGTCATATGGGATTTCCCCGTTTTCTCCCCCGATCGAGATATCCTCTGTTTCACCCAAGAAAGATTGATTGAACCATCAATAATTTGAAGCGTGAAGTGCAATTAGAGCAATTTATTTGGGGGATCAATATGCATTTTTCAATTAGAAGAATTTATGGTTGGCTTGGTTGGACCAAAAAAATGAAGTATCCAGGCTCCGTTCAAAAAAACCCAATCGGTAAAATATGTATGATTACCTTTTGTATCATAAAGAATTCCTATATTATACCAGCGACCTCAAACCGCCAATCAATCGACGGAGTGAGTCATCATACTTTTCCAGTGATTGGCGGAAGCGGAAGACATAAAATGAATAAAAAAAGTATTAGCAAACAAAAGAAGCGGTATTGGGATCATTTGTCCTATATGTGCAAATAGAGGTCGGGTAAATCTTTCCCCGGAGTAGAGCATAAACCTAAACGAATTGAAGAGGCCCATTCCGGAACAAGAAAATGACATCGTAATCGGAATTGGATTTCGATGAAACAATATATCAATGAGGGTAAATTTAGTGAGCTCTTTTTAGGGGTAAGTGAGTCAAAACCCTGCTCTGCTTTCTTGAAAAATAGAAGACTAAAGGCCCTTCATTCATTAGGAGTTAGAAAAATCCTCCTATGAAAAAAGGGGAAAATAAAGAGGGCTGGAATCGACACATTGATTCTTTTTTTTTGAACCGTATGCATCTAAAGGTGCGTGTACGGTCCCTAAGGGATACAATTTTGTCCTAATCAACCGACTTCATCGAGAAAGAATACTTTTTTTAGGCCAACAAGTCGATAGCGAGATCGCAAATCAACTTATGGGTCTCATGATATATCTCACTATAGAGGATGATACAAAAGATGTTTATTTGTTTATAAACTCCCCCGGTGGGTGGGTAACACCCGGAATAGCTATGTATGATACTATGCAATTTGTGCAACCAGATGTACATACAATATGCATGGGATTAGCCGCTTCAATGGGGTCTTTCGTCCTGGTCGGAGGAGAAATTACCAAACGTCTAGCATTCCCTCACGCTTGGCGCCAATGAGTTTTTTATTTGAGAGAAAAAAGAAGACTATGCCTTCGCCAGATAAAATATGAAAAATAAAGTAATAATAGCATGGCACTTCGAGTTCGATATGAGCAAACCATCATTGTTCTTTTATAACATGAGATTCCGTATCGAGAGAGTAGTATGAGACAAAAGGAATTTCTGATTTGATTTTATCTATCGGGGTTCGATTTCAGCGTCACAAACTTTTTTGTTTTCACATCACACATCAGAGGGCTCTTTCCTATATTTCTGTTACGAAATAGTATTAAAATGAAAAAACATACACAAGATTATCCTTTCCCTATTTGATCGGATCAAAAAGAAACTTTGGGATTGCTGAATTACAGACGAGATAAATATATAAAGCAACGGAACCATCATAGTATTTTTTAACTCTCCCGAAAGAAAGGGTGGTAAATGGATTATTTACCGATCTGGGTTTGATAGATCCTCCACTTTAGGTAAAAGTAGATTCCATTCTAGAGCCGTATGCAATGCGCAAAAAATGCCTGTACGGTTCTTCAATTCGATTTTTTCTTGTCTCTTTCTATCATTGAGACAGAGGAAGCATTCATTATGTTATATCATCAGGGTAATGATCCACCAACCTGCTAGCTCTTTTTACGAGGCACAAACAGGAGAATTTGTCCTGGAAGCGGAAGAACTGCTGAAACTTCGCGAAACCCTCACAAGGGTTTATGTACAAAGAACGGGCAATCCATTATGGGTTGTATCCGAAGACATGGAAAGGGACGTTTTTATGTCAGCAACAGAAGCCCAAGCTCATGGAATTGTTGATCTTGTAGCGGTCGAAAATACCGGGGACTTCACGTAAATCTGTGATTCCATTCCGTTTCGAACCATAATTGACTGAGCTATGTTATTTCCTATTTTATTTTCTTACCGAGGTTAAAAGTGGTAGTGGGAAAATATTCAATGAAACGAGAGGAATTCATAATCATCCGGTTAGGATCGATCTAAACCAGCCCATTCTGTATACGATCCAGCATGCCAACTATTAAACAACTTATTAGAAATACAAGACAGCCAATCAGAAATGTCACAAAATCCCCCGCCCTTCGGGGATGTCCTCAGCGTCGAGGAACATGTACTAGGGTGTATGTGCGACTCGTTCAGATCATGAACTGGAACAAAAGAAAGGAGATTTTTTTGACAGTATCAATGATCGGTACCAATGAATAGGAATGGAAAAACCCCATATCACTATCGAAAAAAGGACCTCTATTGTGTATGAAATTTATGGTTTCCTTTGGTATAAATCCAATCATCTCAACTGGAGATGAGAAGCAACTCCCCATTGGTAGCAAATGGTTATCCATTAAGCGGGGGAATGGAATGGTATTTTAGAAGCAGAAAGATTATGCTCCCATTCTTGCAAAAACGGACTAACAGGGTCAGCTACCTAACCAACCTTCATAATGAAATGCCGTTACTGTATGGGTAGATCTAGTTGTGAAAAGACCTATTACTGGATAATTCATGGGTAGAGCCAAAGAGTGTGAACTGTACAAGTTACTAAATAGGTAAGAGGCTCCGGTGTATAGAAAGGACCTCACCGTTTAAACCGTAACCATAGAAACGATGGAACCCACAATTTTTCGTTTTTTATTTACTTTTTTTTTGATACCAAGTATCAATACAATTTCTTATTTCGAGGTGAAATGAAATGCCTCAAAAAAATCGTGGTTGGGAAGGTCATAGTAGCAAAAGCCATTGGAATTTTTTTTTTATACATCGGAAGAATCAGTTTTGTTATTAATAGACTAGGGGGGGAAAGAATGACTGAAAGAAAAGAAATCAATTAGTTATTCATCAAAGTTTCATTTGATTCAATGACCAGAATTAAACGAGGATATATAGCTCGGAGACGTAGAACAAAAATGCGTTTATTTGCATCAACCTTTCGAGGGGCGCATTCAAGACTTACTCGAACTATGACTCAACAGAAAATGAGAGCTTTAGTTTCGGCTCATCGGGATAGGGGCAGGCAAAAGAGAGATTTTCGTCGTTTGTGGATCACTCGTATAAATGCAGTAATTCGTGAGAATAGGATATCTTATAGTTATAGTCGATTAATACATGATCTGCGCAAGGGGCAGTTACTTCTTAATCGTAAAATACTTGCACAAATAGCTATATCAAATAGGAATTGTCTTTACATGATTTCCAACGAGATCATTAAATAAGGGGATTGTAAGGAATCCACCAGAATGATCTAAACGGAGTTCCCCGGAGAATGAACTCCGGGAGGGTAGGGTATAAATTACTATAATAAAGTAGTAAAAAGAAATTAACACGTTTCCATAATAATAATTAAGGACTTTCTCTTTTTCTTCCCCAATTCTTTTTTTCTTATGACATGACAATACAATCTAGATTCTCGAATTTTTGAACAAAACACCAACCAGAGTTGGGGTTCGGGTTGGAATTTTTATTCAATTGAGGCATGGGCGGCCTATTTATTTCTGGTTCTAGGACCAGTAGTTCTAGGGGTCGACTCGGTTCTCTCAAATTGTTTCTCATTATTAAGAAAAGGTAACGAAGATAAAATACGGGCTTGTTTTATAGCAATAGTAATTAATCGTTGTTGTTTCAAGGTTAATCTATTCACTCGTCTAGATAATATTTTTCCTTGTTCACTAATAAATCGACTAATTAAACTCATGTTTCTATAATCAATTCGATCCCCCGATCCAATTGGGGGCAAACGCCTACGAAAAGATCGCTTGGATTTAAGAAAAGGTCGCTTGGGTTTTTCCATTGTTTATTCCTTATCCCGAAAATCCTATTTCTGAATTCGAATTCTTTTTTGATCCGACTGAAATAGGATTTGATTTGTTTCTATATATTATATGTAATTTATTCTTGTTACTTCGAAGGGTAGCACACACACCCTCTACCTCTGGTTCGGTCTATTTCTTTATCTCCCCATGAATTGTATGTTTGCAACAATAGGGACAGAATTTTCTCAATTCCAATCGACTAGGCGTATTGTGTCGATTCTTTTGAGTAATATATCTGGAAACGCCCGATGATTCCTTATTAACACGGTTTCGTATACAACTGGTACATTCCAAAATAACTCTGACTCTAACATCTTTACCCTTGCCCATGAACCTCCCTTGAATTTTGGATTTACCCAACTCTTTGATTTTCGACCCGAAATCAAATTTCAAAAGATTTTGTTGCAATCAATAGAGTAATATAAAGAATAAGTAATACAACAATTTATAACTATCAATTATTTTGAATCCTAGTACATACAGTATTTCATTTAAATATCTTGTATGATTTCTTTAGTTTCCCTAGATCCCATTTATTTCTATTTTCTTAGGCCCTTTGAGTCTAACCCAAGTTTCACTGAGATTGAATCCACTTTTGTTTTTTCCTTTTCTGTCCTTCTATATTTTGAAAATAGGAAAAAAGAATAAAACAAAGAGAGGAAGAAGGATTAGTCACAGATAATTTATTATCTCACTAATCTTCTTCATCCCTTCCCATGTCAATAACTAGAATGAAAAAAACGGGAATGTCAACGCATCTGGGAATAAATGATTAATCTCTATCAATAGCCCTGCTAAAGACCCAAACCATAGAGTACTTAGCACAGGTGCCACAGAGAGATATGTTTTTATATCTCGCATTGCAAACTCTCCTTCTTTATTGTAATACATATATGATCAGATGCATATGTGGTTAAGGATCACTTGTATTAGTAAGTGAAATCCCTAACAAAAATAGATATATACAACGACCCGGTAGATAAGATTTCCCTTTCCTTAAAACAGAAAAAGACGCCCCCCTCTTCCTGAGTATTACCGACAAATATTCATTTCTCTATCCGACGGATTTCATATGTAAATAATTCTTTTATTATATGTTATATGAGACCAAAAAGAACAAATTGCAAGCGAAATTTTTTATTATAGGGGGGAAATAATGATGTGGAAAACAAGACAGGGATTCTCTACAATGACACTGTATACCAATTGAAAGGGATGTAGCGCAGCTTGGTAGCGCGTTTGTTTTGGGTACAAAATGTCACGGGTTCAAATCCTGTCATCCCTACCTATTACTTTTCACGTGGACAGTAATTGAGATCGATCCTAATTGTACATACATTATGATACTATAGACATACAAAGTATATTAGGCCTACAAAGATAATACTTTTTTATGGTCTTATCTATTGTGATAAGAAGGCGCTCTTAGTTCAGTTCGGTAGAACGTGGGTCTCCAAAACCCGATGTCGTAGGTTCAAATCCTACAGAGCGTGATTCTGTTCTCGAATTACAATGAAATAACTCCACCAACTTAAACAGCAACCTTAATTTGGCCTCCTTGAATTAAAAAAGGAGGAGGTCAATCAAAAACGAGATGTTACTTAATCAAAGGTCCAACTGATCACCGCGTCTGTATTGTAAATATGCAGTTACGAATAATCCAGCCAAAGTAATAGGAATTAGACCTAACACGATTCCAAATAGTAAAACTTCAATCATTTCGGTTTGTTTGAAAGAGGAAAAAGAGAGGTAATATCTATTCTTAAATATAAATCCGAAGCAATAATGAATCTCAATGATCAAGAATTGACAATTGACGCGGGAAGTCACTATAGAATACCTAGAATCTCACAGAAAAAGGTTTTTTTATTAATTGTTCATTCAATTCATTTCAAATAAGTCGTATCTTGCTCAGACCAATAAAAAGAGCGGGAGTTATAGTTGAAGCCGCCAGTAGAAAACCGAAATAACTAGTTAGAGTAGGCATAAAGGAGCTAAATAAGATACGGTCTTTTTATACATATGGTGATAAAACATTTACCTAAGTTTACATAAAAAAAAAAAA
>JAJJMC010004572.1:181250-213304 GCA_023531435.1 Papaver californicum | reverse complement strand
AAGTTTCTCCCTTACCCCCAAACTTAAACCTAACATTGTCCTCAATGTTTCAAATTAAAGTGCAATACCAAAAACATAGGTAACTAGAGGAAAAAGGTAAGTCAAAAAGATAGTACCTGGGTGAAGCGTAACAATCCTTCTTTGGAGAATAAGATTTGAAATTAAAAACAAAAACTTACTAATGTACAATAAAATTCTTGATGGTTAATCAAGGTAAGCAGGGTCTTTCAAGGGGACCTCTTAAACATCACCTGCAGGAAAAGGCTCTAAAAAGGGTTTCAATATCTGATCGTTAACCTTTGAAGAACTATTACCATCCAGTGTCTTAATCTCAATAGCACCATGAGGAAAACCAGTGCGAATTATAAAAAGGACCAGTCCACCGAGAGCGTAACTTCCCGGGGAATAGATTCAACGGGTATCACACAGAAGAACTTTTTGACCTGGAGAAAATGACTTTCTTAAAATATTTCTATCATGCACAAGTTTCATTTTGTTCTTATACTCCTTAGCACTATCGTATGCATCTTTATGAATCTCGTCCAACTCATTGAGATGGAGCTTCCTGTGAGCTCCTGCCTTGTCGAGCGAAAAATTAAGTTGCTTTACAACCCAATATGCTTTATGCTCTATCTCGATGGGCAAGTGACATGCCTTGCCAAAAACTATAAGATAAGGTGAGATTCCAATGGGGGTCTTAAACGCAGTACAGTAAACCCATAAGGCATAAATAAGCCCCAACGACCAGTTCTTCCGATTAGGATTAGCTGTTTTCTTCAAAATATGTTTAATCTCCCTATTGGAAACGTCTACCTGACCACTAGTCTTTGGGTGATATGGGGTAGCTACTTTGTGGGTAATACCATATTTCTTCATCAAAAGCCTAAATGGTCGATTACAAAAGTGTGACCTTCTATCACTAATTATAGCTCGCGGTGTACCAAAACGTACAAATATGTTATCACTAAAAAACTGGAACACAAATTTGTGGTCATTTGTTCTACACGAAACCAACTCAACCTACTTAGACACATAGTCTACATCGACAAGTATGTAAAAATAACCAAAAGAATTAGGAAAATGACCCATAAAATCTGCCCCGCACATAAAAGACCTCATTAAAAAAATAGGGTTCAAAGGCATCATATTTCTACGGGAAAATGGTTCTTAACTTCTGGCAACACTCACAAGTAACACAGTAATAGTGGGTGTCTTTAAACAACGAAAACCAGTAGAATCCACAGTGCAATATCTTAGCAGTGGTTTTCTTAATACTAAAATGACCCCCACAAGCATGATCATGAAAAAAGGAAATAATACTAGACTGGTCACTCTGAGGTATACATCTTCTAATAATCTGGTCAGGACAATACATAAACAGATAAAGATCATCCCAAAAGAAATGTTTAACCTCATCTAAAAACCTAGAACGATCTTGTTTACCCCAATATTGGGGCATTTGACCAGTAATAAGATAGTTCACTATATTCGCATACCAAGGTAATCGGGAAACAATGAAAAGTTGTTCATCATGGAAACTGTCCCTCATAGGAGGGGAATCATCAAGGGAATCAAAAACAAGCCTAGACAAGTGGTTTGCTACTATATTTTATGCACCCTTTTTGTCTCTAATTTCTAGAGAACATTCTTGTAACAAAAGGATCCATCTAATCAATCTAGGTTTAGTATCCTTCTTGGACAGAAGATACTTCAAAGCAGCATCATCAGTAAAGACTATGACCTTAGAACCTAAGAGATAAGATCTAAACTTGTCTAAGGAAAAAATAATGGATAATAATTCCTTCTCTATGGTGGTATAGTTCAGTTGGGAATCATTCAGAGTTTTGCTAGCATAGTAAATCACATGAAGTAATTTGTTTTCTCGTTGACCTAACACAACACTAATAACATAATCTGAAGCATCACACATGATTTCAAAAGATAGGTTCTAGTTAGGTTCCTGGACTATAGGGGCGGTAGTGAGTAAAGTCTTAAGATTCTTGAAAGCCTCTAAACAAGCATCATCAAAGACAAACTTAACATATTTTTCAAGTAAATTGCAAAGAGGTCTAGAAATCAAGCTAAAATCCTTAATGAATTGACGATAAGAACCTGCATGCCCTAAGAATAACCTAATATCTGTTACGGTTTTGGGAACCTGTAAATTCTTAATAAGGTAAACTTTGGCTTTATCTACCTCTATACCCTTAGAAGATACGATATGCCCTAAATCAATTCCTGATCGAACCATGAAATGACATTTCTCCCAATTAAGTACTAAATTCGTTTCCTTACATCTAGTTAACACTAATGTCAAATGATGTAAGAACTCATCAAAACAAGAACCAAACACTGACAAATCATTCATAAAGACCTCTAAAAACCGTTCTACCATGTCAGAAAATATGTTCATCATGCAGCACTGAAAAGTAGCGGGCACATTACACAACCCAAAAGGCATGCGTCTATACGCAAAGGTAACAAAGGGACATGTAAAAGTATTTTTCTCTTGGTCTTCTGGGCAATACCAATCTGATTATAACCAGAGTATCCATCTAACAAGCAATAATGACTATGTTCAGATAATCGCTCTAGAACTTGGTCGATGAAAGGAAGGGGAAAGTGGTCCTTCCATGTTACCTTGTTTAATTTTCTATAGTCAATACAAACACGCCACCCCGTGGTCACTCGGGTTGGGATTAATTCATTGTTATCATTCTGGAATACAGTGACACTTGATTGTTTCTATAAATTAAAACCCACATCTAACAACTTAAGCATCGCAGTTCGAACTACTTCTTTCATGTTAGGGTTCAGTCGACGTTGCATCTCCCTGGAAGGTTCGGTGTCATCCTCTAAAAAAATATGATGTATACAAACAGTAGGATTGACACCCTTAATGTTTTCTAAGGTCCACCCTAAAGCTTCCTTGCTGTCTTGAAGTACGATCACTAGCCTACTTTCTTGATCACTATCCAAGTCGGATGCTAAAATTATAGGCAAAGTCTCATATGGGCCTAAAAACACATATTTCAGATTATCTGGCAATGATTTGAGGTCCAACTTAGGAGGCTCTTCTAAAGAAGGAATTAATGTAGAATTAGAAACTGGGAGTATCTGTGGAAGTAGGGGTTTTTATTTTATTTTTCTAAGAAGATTGGGAGCATTTGTATGGTCCCAGGTTTTAACTCATAGTTTTCTTGAGTTGCATCTAACTTGATGCATGATGGACGAGAAATCCTAGCGGGATTCGATAAATCTTTTAAAGTTGCCATTTTTGGCACAATTGGAAAACTAGGAATAACTTCTTCACTAAGAGACAAATTCTCAAAACTAAAGTTTCCAAAAATAGGGCTCTCAAAAGAAGGGTTTCTTAAATTCTCAATTTTAAAGACAGAGTTTCTATTCTCGTCACTGATCAAACGACCAATCGAATCTCTTCTCCAGGCACGCTCACTCAAGGCTTTAGGCGGCATGGGCATGCAATAAAATAACTCCTAATTGGAAGGGAATTCTAAACAAACACAAGGCCGAATCAACCAAATTAAACCTACTGAATCTAGGAAACAAAAAGCATGATGGTTCCACTTAGATTGTTTCTAGACCATCTTATATTCTTCCAAAAAACAAATAGTTACAGTTTTATCAAATCTCTTAGAACGATCCGAATTAGATTAAGTTGAATAGAAACATGATAAGCTCTAAGGATCTTTGATAACCCTGCCTCTTTGGCAACGTTTCCTTGGGTTACAAGGCGGCTCGAATCTACTTAAAATAATCTTCCTGAACTTTAATTTAGGCTAACAGAGTAACCAATACAGTCATTTTGAATGACTTTTTTATAAGCTCGTTACCATATCAGTCTCTTTTTAGTCAAATTATAAGGATTAAGTTCGCGTTATGGAATGTGTTCCTAAGGCGGGAAAGAAGGAAACGGTGATGAAATCTGAGTCCCTTATCTTATATAGCCAGTCCTTTCCCTTTACTAGAAAATAAATCTGTATTCAGTTCCTTAACATATATGCATACGAAGGAATACATTAAACCCACTTATAGTGGATTCGTTGGTTAATCGAGTCTTACCTCCCGTACCATACATGGGATGAATCAGTTGTAGTCGACTCAGGCCACCTACTCCTGTGTGCGTGTACGAACCCAAGGGGCCGAGATAATATCGTAATTTCCGTCCTTCCATGTTGCAGTGTATATTTAAATTACCCTTCCGTAAGGTTTCAAAATAATAATGTCCAAATTCCCAAAAAATATTCCAAACGTGACCAAAAATAAAAGAAAAATTACAGAAATAATGAAAGATTTCCTAATACAATTTCCTAAAAAGAGAAACAAATAAAATTCGTTGTTTTTTTTCGTTCTTTTAACTCCAGCTCCTTAAACACCAAAATATTGTGCTCAATTTCCTTTCAATCCAAAATTCAAAGCATGTAGCAAAAAGATAGATACCCAAAGAAACATAAAATAGAACAAAGTAAAAATAATACTAAAAACAAAAATAAAAACCTAAAAATAAATCTAAAATTCTAAATCAAAAGACAAGCCCGCGTCGTCGGCACCAAAAATGATGTGGATTGTAGATGGTGGTAAGAATGGGTTTGTTTTAGAGCTTCTGAAGATTTGATTTTATACCTAAATTTCTAATGCTAAAATAGAAAACTGAAAAACAATGTCGGCATCAAGATTATTAAAAAAAACACTGAGAATCAGGATTCCACCACTAACCAATTAAAGTGATTCAATCTAATCAATATTCATACAATCGTTTACGTTTAAAGTGATTCTAATATGTCGAAAAAGTAGATTTTCAAAGTAACAATTGTAAATAAAAAGTATAGAAGATCAACAACCCTAGGATAAGCATGCTCTATCAAAAGAAATCACAAATTCTTAGTAAAAATCTTTAAATCAATTTTTAATCAAAGCAAATAATCAAAAAAAGAAATTACAAAAATCAATTAAAATAGAAATATACCACTTTTCTTGGAAAAATGGCTTGCTCTATTTATCCCTTCATGCTCAAAAAACCCTCAAAAGATTGGTACATAACTCAAAAAGTGTTTGAGAAGAAGAAAAATAAAAAAGAAATAAAACGGTGAATCTGTAACGTTGTGCAGATGATAACTGTTACAGTAGAAGCTCAAGATAAGTGTTACAAACTGGAGATAAACCTTGTAAAACAGTTGAAGAAACCGTGAGCAGAGAGGTTGAAGAAACCGTTATTGTAGCCTTTGTTCTTCGTGTTCTTCAGCAGCAGAGAGAATTCCTTGGAGTGATTTTTCTTCCTTCTCTTGGTCTTCTGAGCTCGACCCAAACTCTCCTCCCCCTCCTGTGACTCCCCAACACCTATTTGTACACCACAACAACCAAAAATATCTCACAAAAGATTCTTATTTAATTTCTTGCAGTTATGGATACAATTCTTCTTTCCTTATATTTTTTCTTCACGTGTTGTCTGTGCAGCTGACAAATCTCTCCCCATCTTACAGAATAAAATACAGGATAACATATCTTCTCCCAATCACTGCGTATCTTCCAAATAAAATAAAATAAAATCGATAACTCTTACTGCCCTGTGATGACGAGATTAAAATCAAATCAGGACCAACTACCATCCCTATTTTAGCATAACAGGTCCACACCAAATCTTATCCATTAAAATCTCTACAAAAATCTTTCCAAAAGCTTCATAGAAAACTCGTTGTTAACTGAATTTTCAAACAAAATTTTCCCGCCAGTTTATATTTAAAGAGGAAGAAGAAGAGGTGCCCCAATCCAGAATAGGAGTGCCTTTATCACTTGGGTGCCCTTAGTAATTTGTGGGGATGCCTTTAGTAATTTTTCATGGGGGGTGGAAACATCACTTTTCAAGTCAATTTTTCCACAAAAGTTTATTTCTGCGAAAAACACCGACACATATAAAATACTATAATAAGTAGAAAATGAGTACTAACAAAATAAATAATTGAGAAAAATTTAGACACAAAAATATTTTTATCATCATGTTACTTAAGTCTCTCTTCACATTAAGCTATCACTATAATCAGTAAGTAACAACACTTGGTAATAAAACCCCTAAACGATTTTTGTGTACATACGTATCAATTCAAGCATATCTGATCGCTTAACCTTCTTGTTGCACTAGTTATACACCACAAACTCTTGGTCTTCTGAGCTCGACCCAAACTCTCCTCCCCCTTCTGTGACTCCCCAACACCTATTTATACACCACAACAACCAAAAATATCTCACAAAAGATTCTCATTTAATTTCTTGCAGTTATGGATATAATTCTTCTTTCCTTTTATTTTTTCTTCACGTGTTGTCTGTGCAGCTGATAAATCTCTCCCCATCTTACAAAATAAAATCCAGGATAACATATCTTCTCCCAATCACCGTGTATCTTCCAAATAAAATAAAATAAAATCAATAACTCTTACTGCCCTGTGATGACGAGATTAAAATCAAATCCGGACCAACTACCATCCCTATTTTAGCGTAACAGGTCCACACCAAATCTTATCCATGAAAATCTCCACAAAAATCGTTCCAAAATCTTCCATAGAAAACTCGTTGTTAACTGAATTTTCAAACAAAATTTTCCCGCCAGTTTATATTTAAAGAGGAAGAAGAAGATGTGCCCCTGTCCAGAACAGGAGTGCCTTTATCACTTGGGTGCCCTTAGTAATTTGTGGTTATGCCTTTAGTAATTTTTCATGGGGGGGGGGGGGGGGTGCAAACATCACTTTTCAAGTCAATTTTTCCATAAAAGTTTACTTCTGCAAAAACACCAACACACATATAAAATACTATAATATGTACAAAATGAGTACTAACAAAACAAATAATTGAGAAAAATTTAGACACAAATTTTTTTTATCATCAAGTTACTTAAGTCTCTCTTCACATTAAGTTATCACTATAATCAGTAAGTAACAAAACTTGGTAATAAAACCCCTAAACAATTTTTGTGTACATAAATATCAATTCAAGCACATTTGATCGCTTAACCTTCATGTTGCACTAGTTACTAAAAGATACTTTATACCTCGATATCCATATGACTATGGTGTACAAGTGTATTGTGATTCTCATATTTTCAATACCAGGTAATGTATTCGACATGATTTAGAAATCACCATAGAAATTGCTAATATACAAATATTAACCAATCATGTGATTCACGCCAATTGATACTACACAAGGCATATATAAAAGTGATTTATAACACAATGCATAAATCATACATAACTGATTCAACATATAATTATTTGTTAGCAATGTGATACTAATCTAACACATAAAAAAGATTATCAATTTAAGTCACAAAAATCAATTCGTTACTTGCACTAAATTATTTATGAGAAATATTTAACCTAAATTGAAATCTCAAGTCTATTTATGGATAAAAGAACTCACTAGTACCGGTTTTTCATGTTATATCCAATGTGAAAAAGTACCATTATAAATGGTTGCAAGATCTCATTGTAATCTAGAACTAAGATACAACTATTGATATTCTGGACAAACATGCGCAACGTTTTTACAAACACCATATCTCACAAACCACAATTCTGGATCCGAAAAATGTGTTTTGAATATAACATCTAGATTTATAAACTTCGTTTGAATCACCATTTCAAAAAACTCATGGTTACCTCAGAAAAACTAATTTAGTAAGCAATATTTTTCTGCCAGTCAGAGTTTTTCAGAAACGTTTCTCCACTTTGTAAAATACCTAAATAATTTTACAACTCCAAAAATTCTGAAATTTGGTGTAGGTGACTATCAGGATGTCTACTGTATTAGGTTAAAATGATTTATCGAAATTCCTTTTAATTGAGAGATATACTCTAAACTCTAGACCTAACCAAAATAATCAATTTTGTTTTTCCACTTCATAATTAACATCATTTGTTTTCCAATATAATATCAACGCCAACGATTCACAAATTGATCGTTCATTTATGATTATTATTAAACCTAATGTCTTAAGATTGTTGAGCGCAATAATCAAAAATAAAGAAAAATCAAATAAACAAAAGTTATTGATACTTAGCTCCTTAATGGAAGTGATTTGTCGAAACAGATGAGCTCCTCGTATCTCCGCAACAACAATATGGTGTGCAGCAAAACTTTAGAAAAACAGAGCGAGTCACGTGTTCAACATGCTGTCCTTAAGACATTAGCGCCCGACTACACTCAAAAGTGATGTTATATCCTCCACATGGAGGATATCTCCAAGATAAAATATTCTACTACACCCACTACTAGCATATGTAGTAGATGCTCAACTTAAGCTTGACAATTCCGAAAAAACCCTTAAGAAAAATCTCAAAAACTTGAGAAAGATAATAAAAAGTTATTATTCATGTGATCTCTCCAAAAATATGGAGAAACCTTTTTTTTTATTATTATTATATCAACATACGTTGAGAAAAACTTGTTTATATAATAACCCAGTACAACTTAAGAAGAGGGATTTCTCCGACATGAGACTAATAAATTTATATAGTCTCTTGAAACAACTTAAGATTGAAAACTCCCGATATGGGCCTAATAGTTTTTTCATTTACAAAATAAAACAACAATTTATTTATTTATTTAAAACCTTAAAATTCATATTTTATATATTGTTTCCAACAGAAATTAAGATAAAAATCAATGAAAATGAGAAAAATAAGACTTACTAATGAGAGGAAAACTAGAAAAGTCATTATGACAATCGGATAACTATATCATTGTCAAAAATTTGAGTATCTCTTCAGTTTTCCCAAAAGCTCTTTCAAACTCTAGCAACTAACAATCTTCAGGGACATAACAACTTCTTTTCTTGTTGTTGAAAAAACACATTGACTAGTAATTACTACTTGTGCAAACTAAAGACTAGCTAAACACGGTAGTATTTTCAACAAAAACATACACAAAAATAAAAATTTAATCTAGGAATGTATGAAATATAAAGAGATTAAAAGAAAAGATTAAAACTTAGGTAAACAATAATGCGATTCGAGTGTAGTACATTCTAAACATGGGTTTTATCACCTGGTTTCCACATGATATTCCATTATGGATTAAAGAAGATGAAGACATGATATTCCATTATGGATTAAATAAGATGAAGACGACGTTGTGTACTGATGGAGGAAGAGTAAGAGTGAAAGTGAGTTAGTAATAGAGCAAGAGGCGGAACTGAAAGGAGTTAACTTCACAAGCTGGAGTCCAATTTTATGCACACTCCTTGTGTGCACATGACAAACTAATTTCATTGAACATCCTTAACAAACGATTATCTCTCTTTATTAAATTAGTTATTGTTATGTTTTAATTTAATTTAAATTTAAAATAGAGAATAAAATTTGTTCTTAACCTAAATTACATTGTTCTCAGATAATGATATATGTTAATTGTTTTTGGGTACTAGCCGAGCTAAACACTGTCATATTATCTTAGATGTCATAACTAATTCCTAATATTTTGAGATTTTTAAATATTTTGGTTAAAGTTTATTTTTGGCTTGTTGTTGATTTTCTAGAAGCTTATGGTGGAGAGGTTTTAAAGAAATCGAAGACACAATTTGAATTGATTGGAATAAATAATTAAACAGTAACAAAGAACACATCATGAAATCAGCTTGATGCCTGGATCAATGTATTTTGATCGTTGCTCATTTCAAACTAATATTTCTTGGATATTTTTAAAGCAATTCCTGGATCATCTATGATATAGAAGAATCTAAGAAAAACAACTAAAGTATAATAACAATGATATAAAGATTTATTACTTATTGCTTAATTGAATAGCTAACCAAAGTATATGATTCAGATTGCTTTAATGTCAATCATCTTTGTCTATTATACAGAAAAGATAAATACTCAATGTCCTATTATTTAGGAGAATATTAGATTTTATTACCTTTAATTTTAAATTAAATTAAGATATAATAAAAACTAATTTAATAAAAAATAATGATTGTTTGTTAAATGAGATTAGTTTGTTACGTGCACACTCGTTAAAGGAATGCGCACAAAATTAGACTTCAAAAGTTGGGTTGGTGCATTGTTTAGGTTTTCAAGTTGGAAAATTAGATTACCAAAATTAGGAATTACGTTAATTCAGTTTTGATGATCCGATTAACGTGTAGTCCATCCGCCCAATCTAATTTACTCGCTAGTCCAAAATTTTGTTTCTGGACTAATTCTTTTACTCGTTGGTCCATTAAACATGTGATTTATATCATGTTCTACTTTTATTTCCAAAATCATCCTTCCGTCTATAATACACATACACCCGAAGAGAGAGAGAAAGAGAGAGAGAGCGAGAGAGTGGGTTTTCTTCTTCGATCTTCTTGGTTTTTATTTTTTGTGTTTGGATTTGGTTGATAATAACTATCGAAAATGAGAGATGCATGTATCTTACTCCTCTTTCTTTTTGGATCTATAGTTTTTAACTAAAAATGAGAAGAGATCGAGATCTAATGATGGTGAAGAAGGAGAAGAAGAGAAGAAGGAGAAAAAGAAGGAGATACAAATTCATCAATTTTTGAGTTTTGTTCAAACTTTTTAATCTTCTTCATGTTGATTTGATATTCAATGTTGGAAGGTGAAGGTTTGTATAATCAAACAATATGATTTAGTCGATTAAGGTGATGATTACTCCTCTTTTATGTTTTGGGTTAGTGTTATTTACATTTTCTTTATGATTAAAGGTTATTTATTTCAATATGTACATTTTTTTTTTTAGTATATATAAATATATACAGGTGGATCAATATGTATTTTTCGATCATCTAATCTACTTCCTTCAGTACATATTTTCCTCCAGTATATATTAATATGTACCGTTGATCAATATGTACTGTAGGGTCATATACATTTTTATTCAGTACCTATTTTCCTTAAGTATATATATCACTATGTATTATTGGATCAATATGTAATGTTGGATCATATACTTTTTCCTTCAGTACATATTTTCCTTCAGTACATATCAATATGTTTGAAGAATAAATATGTACTGTTTTTGGCGACTAATATAGATCTTCTTCTTCTTTTGTTCTTCTACTACTTCTTTTCTTCTTCTCTTTTGTTGGTGGTGCAGGAATACTATTTTCTTCTTCTACTAATTGATTTCTTCAATTTTGGTGAAGGAGCATGATATGAAAAAATATATATTTTTGTCATGATTTTGATTTTGATTTCGTTTTTCGTTGATGATTTTTTGGTATTTCAAATCCGTTTTTGTTGATGAATTTTTGGTATTCAATTTTGTTTTTGTTGTTGAATTTTTGGTATACCGAGATGTTCTTTTATATTTTTATTTAGGTTTTTCTGTTTTGATGGGATCATACACTTTTTCCTTCATTACATATTGATATGTACTATTTTAAAAACATGCATTATGTTTTTAGCCAATAGATAGTGATATGTACTATATATTAGCGTGAACTAGGTTTTTACTCAGTACACTGAGTAATATGAGATATTTATTGTCGGATATGCACTGAGTAATAAGAGATATATATTATAGGATCACCGTGTGAGAAATAAAACTCTAAATATTCGTGAAAAGAAAAACATTTGTGGCTAATTCTTTAAAATAAGAGATCTTTTCATGTTTCTTCTACTTGTCTGATTTTTTGTTCTTTTCTTCTTGTTCAGAACATTATTTTTTGTTTAGATCTGGGTTTCTCAATAGATTTTGTGATGGTTTCAATGGATTTTTGTAATAATTTCAACGAATCTAGGTTTTTTCGTTGATTATATTCGATCTTATTGAAGATTGATTAGGAAGATCACTTCAATATTAGGAGAAATAAGGTAAAAGATGATGAGAAGGATTTAGGGACTAGAGAAAACTCTTTACTGGAAGAAGAAGAAGAAATAACAAAGAATAAGGAAAAACGTGATTTATTCACATATGAGTTGTAATGGGCACGAAGGTTATTTATGTTTTTAAAAGCTTTTTAATCCTCCGACTAAATGCTTTTTTTGGATGGACGATAGATTAAACGGATCTGGATATTTTGGACCAACCAGTAAATTTCCTTTACCGAAACTATCCTTTGTTTACATTCTAACATGGGTTTGTCACCGGGCTTCACCCATGAAGCCAAATTACCATCACACCATTTTTTTTTTCTTTTTTTCTACCATAATCCTAAATCAGTTGTAGTATTGTTTTTGTTCTAAATGCTATTATGGTTTGATGATGAAAATTTGATGTACTCTATCTGTTTTTTAAAAGTTCTGAACCCATTTGCTTTTTGTTTGGTATTTGCAATATTATTCTGTTTAGAATGATGGGGAAAGCTACAGCCGGTCGTTGGAATGCTTCAACAGCTCGATCAACAACACAAAATGGGTTTCATTTCTAGGGCATCATAATTTCCCATTTTTCAATAGAACCCCGACAAAAGAAGACTGTTTGGATTGTTCATCATCTCTTCCAGGTTAGTTCACCGATCAAAATCATGTTACATCTCTTTTGGGCCTTTGGGATTTTAGTCATTTGAGAAATTGGTGTTGCTTGTTTTGAGTTTTTGATGTTGTTTGCTACTGTAGATAGAAGTTCTAAATCGTTGCTAGGAATCAATTCCGCGAATGATGGTACGGACTTGAGAAACTTAAAGTGAAGACATAGTTATCAAAAAACCTCTTTTTCTGTTAATGGGCATAATCATTTTTCTTAAGATTCTATTAGTTGTGATTACAGACAAATTATGGGAGAAATGAAAGTGGTACTACTTTCACTGGAAACCATTGGTGATATTGTTTTGCTTAGACAAGAGTTGATTAAGTGTGCATTTATTGATTCTTGGATTGTTTTCCTTTTTGGAAATTATTAATTGGTTTTATTGGATATTGCAGTTTAAGGCTGAAGAAGGATGCGTGACTTTGATGAGCTTTGGAACTCTTGCACCAGCTGTATTACACCTTGGTTGAGTTAAGTTTATGGTTATTCACAAGCAGCAGAATTAGCATCAGCTGACACCACTGGCGAGTATACGGTAATTAACACCATCAACTGCACTATTGTGTATCTTTAATCAGGTGAATAATCCAGGTCTCATCAAGTAATTTTTCCTTAACACTTCAATATGTCTACTCAGTAGCTCAAAACGATAATGTTTTCATTCTGTTTTTGACTTTTTTCTTTGTAGAATATACCAGTGAGTCGGAAAACTACCTGATTTCCATCCTCCCAAGAACACCTGCAATGGCTATGAGTGAATGTGAAATTGATAGGGTTGAGGTTAGTTTATCTTACAACTTCAACCTCAAAAGTATATTTCTACTTCTCAAATATCATCTCTATCTTCTACAAAACTATCTAAGGATGTATGGGTATAAACGGGTATTCATCGGTACGTCGATACAAGCGAGTATTGGGTAGAAATTCTAAAGCTTATAATACTTTAGATATTTTTCATTGAACTCAAATTGTTTGCATAAGCAAAACTAGAAGATCCACAAACATACAAACATATTAAACTTAACACCAGTACATGCGTACTTGTATCGAACGATATAATTATTCTGGCCTTGCAGTTTTTCCATACCCATTGATCAGCACGACCACTTTCGAGTTATTCAGTAAAATCTAAAAATCAATGTTAAGTTGATGGCTTATGGTCTTGATTACAATCATGACAATAGTTCATACTAAAACACCCGATCTGCACTTCTAAATATATTGGTATGCTACTATGGTTTGATTTTAGTGTGAGAAGGAGGTACAGTGTGATGATGATGATGATGATGAAAAGGAAGCTATGGCAGGAACCAGGAGATATGGAGGGATTTGGCAACATGTAAACTGAGCTTGATCAATCCTCCGTTTAATTATACTAATAAACATTGGTGTCAACAGATCAGATTATGAGTCAATACTCTGATTGTTCTTCATGGAATTAGTTGCACATTTGAAGGAGGGCACGAGGATGGGATCGTTGGTAAAACCGGTAGCGGGAAGCCACTCAAATAGATGCTTTGTTTCGACTCTTTGAAACAGTAGCGGGAAAAATCGTAATTGATGGCATTGGCATCTCAACATTAGGGATACATGACCTTCGAGTACGTTTAGGTACAGGATCCTACACTTTTCAACGGGACTTTCAGATTCAATTTGGATCCTACACTCTGTTCTGTTAACGTAGCTAAGAGGATCTTTCACCGATGCATGTACAAAGGTTCTCGGGAAATGCCAACTTCAGGAGATAGTACAAGAGAAAGAAGAAGGCCTAGATAGTTCAGGTATATAATGAAGTTCTGCAAGCAAATTTTTGAATCCCCCTCCCTTTTTGAACATTTCTTCAAAGTTTAAATGTAAATACTTTATAATCCTTACATTTTTATGGTTCAACAAGATGGTGTGAACTACTGGAGCATGAGACAATGTTATTATTTTGCTTGGTAGGGCTTTGTTAAGGGGAAGCTAGATACTGGTGCTTGATAAAGCTACTGCTTCAATAGACAATACAAGAGATGTCATTCTCCAGCGCACAGAATACCAACTATTATGGATAGTACAAAGGTGCCTGCAGTATGTGACGGTTAGTAATCTTGAATCATATGTCAACTATTTGTTATTTGTAGTACAAAGATTGGTATTCGTAGGTAAGCTTTTGCATTTGAGACAAAAAAAATTATTCACTGGTAAACTGAAAAATGCAACTTAATGTACACAAACCAATACAGATAAACATCATGAACAGTACGCATTCCAATAACCTGAAAACAATCAACTGGATTGATTGCCTCGTGCATTTTCAATCCTCATGAATCTAGGTTATTGGTCTTCCCATCAAGTTTTTGAGCAAAGAAGTTTTGATAGTATTTCTCAAGTCTCTCTTTAGAATAATGCTACTTTACACGGAGGATCAATCAAGCTAAGTGCTGGGCCAAATTCTGCATCTGGATTGATTGAATGGAATGTGGCAATTGAAAGCCTCTCTATTGTTGGATTCACCATAACTCTGTGCTCTATACTTTGATAGACACCATCAGTCAGAATCTGGGAAAATCTGGGTTCTGGGTTGTGTGACGTGTAATGTGCGAGCAAGAATGTTCAGCAGCACCTGATCTGGATTGCAAAAGTGATGGAAGAAATGTAGTCCAGTTCAAGACTGTTTAATGTCTTTCCATTTGGGTAATACTGCTATTAGCCAAACTTTGTTTTTTTGGTCTGTTTCTTTTCATTTGTATCTTTAACCACTACAGTAAAGTGGCTTATAGGATTCTATGCAATCTTTCTCTGAGTCTGACATAATTGAGCTCATCCTTTTGTATATATAAATGACCGGTGATATTTTGTAGCACTACATTGGGGATTCAACGAAACTCTATTATTGCCACGAATCATACGCCAAAGATTTTTGTATTAAATTTCCATTAATTTCTTATTACCTTAATGAACCTTAGTCTCGCTTTAGGAAATAATAATCGTTTCAATATGTGTAAAGATTTTTGTATTAAATTTTAATTTTGTATTACCTTAATGAACATAAGTCTATTTTTAGGAAATTCAAATCTTAATTTATCTATAAATAGGGTATAAGAATTTCTGATAAAAAACATTCAGAAACATATAGAATCTACGTCATGGCTGTATCTTCTTCGTTCCCAAGCTCTTTGATAGGTCTCTTGGTTTTCTTATTCACTATAACTGCATCAACTGCAACAAGAGATGTAAAAGCTTTCGATTTGGACGCACAATTTGATACTCACAAAATTTGTCCTCTGGTCAAAGACAAGGATTACTGCCAAAATCTATTGGAGAGTTATCCCGGTATCTATGATTCTGATGTTAAATTAGTTGGGACTGTTTTTGTCAATGAGGCAACTTACAAAGCAACGGATGCAAAGAACAAGATAATGGATTTATTTCCGAAGGCTGCCGGTGCTCAAAAAATTCACCTTAAATATTGTCAACGATTTTATGATTCTTTTCGACAAAAAGATAAAAAGATTCTGTCTCAGTTGCTTGGGAAAAAGGATTACAGTGGATTACATAAAGAAGCAGGTATTCTTGCAAAATATGCAACTGATTGTGAATCGTCTTTCAATCCAGCACCATCTCCAATGAAACGTCAAAACGACAATTTCTTTAATTTGATGGATATGTTATCTGCACTTTCATATCTTCTTATCCATCAGTAAAAAGTATAGAGGATAGTTAATTTTCTTTCATGCTTAAATAATTTAATGAAAATTTAATTAGTTGTTTGATTGTGTTTTTCCTTAAGTAGATATTGATGATCATGGATTTTCTAGTCTTTTACTTATTCTTGATGGAATGGATTTTTAGTCTTTATAAAATATTTGGTATATGGCTAGTACCAACTAAGTTGATTACACTGATATTATAATTGTATCAAACGTTGTTTGCTTGAATTATATGCTTCTAAAAATAATTGGAGGTATCTACGTCCCTCTTCTAGCCAAGTCAAAGGTTTTGGTCACATTATAACCAAGTCAAACGTTTTCTATCCCTATAGTACTTGTTTTTGAACTACATTAAATTATAACCAAGCAATTTTTCTCATCATAGTGCTTGGTCTAATAGCATCTAATTAGAGTTTTAAATCGACTAAGAGAGAAAGATGGTAGCCTAAATTCGATCAACGGTGATAGATAGAATTCCTTGTTTCTTTTTTTTATGCTAAGAGAAATCCTCGTTTGTATCGACTCTTCTTAGTTCTCTCTCACCTTTCTCTTTACATTTGTCTCACTTGTTATTACAGAGATGAATAATTTTGGAAGATAATAGTCTTGGGAAAGATTTTTCGGAATTTTAATACAGATAATAGAATGTCTTAAATGGTTGCAAATAGAGACAGACTAAATAAAGAGAGAGAGAAAGACAACTGGTTAGACTAGTCAACAACAATCAAGTCAAAAATGACTAACACACAAAAATAATAGAAAATAAAATGACACTCCTAATACACCTCCTCAAACTTAATAATATTACACTAATCAGTTTGAAAGTGAAACACAAAAAGAACTAAGGCTCAGTAAGCACAGTAGTGCCAACAGCAGGAGCTGAAGAAGATCCCAATAACAACAACATAAGCTTTAAAAACAAAGGAGAACATAATCCCTTGGTAAATAATTCTTGCAACATGATGAAGCTTTAAGAACCCAGACTCTACCAACTCTCTCACAACATGATAATGTGCTTCTATATGTTTTAACCTGACATGAAAAACATGAATAGTAGCCAAAGAAACGACACTTGTATTATCACAGTAAAGATCCACGGGACCCTGCAAAGGAAAATGCAACTCTTTTAAAGCATATGACACCTATTGTAACTTTCACATTTTTTTTGTAGGATGCAGCAAGTGAAATTGCTGCGGAGTTACAGGGAGTTCCAGATTTCATCATTGGAAACTACAGTGATGGAAATCTTGTTGCGTCGTTGTTATCTTATAAATTAGGAATTACTCAGGTGTGACATGAATTTGTAATTCCTTATTTTATCTTTTTTCTAAGTGAGTCAAATATCTTAATTTCTTATGTTCTTCTTTTGCAGTGCAACATCGCACACGCTTTGGAGAAAACAAAATACCCTGATTCTGATATATACTGGAGGAAATTCGAGGATAAATACCACTTCTCCTTCCAGTTTACTGCTGACATAATTGCTCTGAACAAGGTAGATTTTATTATCACCAGTACATACCAAGAAATCGCTGGAAGGTATCCACTCAGAGGACGTTGCGATTTATTGTCTCTGCAGTTTTTGGTTGCTTCTGAACTGTAATCGTTCATGTTATTGTGTATCAAAATTCTTCGAATTCTAATGTAATTTTGTGCGCAATATCTTCAACAGCAAAAATACAGTTGGGCAGTATGAGAGCCACACAACATTCACTCTTCCGGGATTATACAGAGTGGTTCATGGCATTGATGTTTTTGACCCCAAGCTTAATATTGTTTCGCCTGGGGCAGATATGTCCATATACTTCCCATTCTCTGAAAAGGACAAAACATTACATCTTTACATGGTTCAATTGAAAAGTTGTTACCTGATCCGGAGCAGAATGATGAACACTGTAAACTCTTTTTTAATTGCATTTCTAGTTTCTTAATTTTGTATCTTCTATAATGAAATGTAGCATTTTTTGTTCTTGTATGGGGACTGTGTTGATAATATAGTTCAGCTAGTTATTCTAATTTCTTATGTATGTTACAATTGGTACTTTGAGTGACCGGTCAAAACCCATTATCTTTTCCATGGCGAGGCTTGATCGAGTAAAAAACATAACAGGACTGGTAGAGTGGTATGCTAAGGATTCTGTAAACCAGGATAAAATGGGATATGGCTGAAGGTAACCACTCATTGCCATCGATAAATGATTCTACTGTGAATTGATTCGCTTCGGTAGAGCTATTGATTACTCTATAACCAGGCCAATTTACCCTTCCAGTTGTGTTCGATCCGGATCCTCTATTCATATACTCTCCATAGTAAAGCGTATTTAGAGCGAAATCTCCATCCCATGGAAACCATCCCCGAGCATCAACAACATCGTCAATTAACGAGTGCAAGTAAACAGTTCTTGAATATTGTCTCCAGGGCCGTCCCAAGTACGTCTGAACTGCAGTCTTGAATGGTATCAAATCAGCTGCAGCAGTGACTTTGCAATTCAAGATTGAGATTCCAGTATTATCGTTTGGAAACTTTCTACCTTGAGCTGTGATCGTATTTGTCTGGTTTGTATCTGGTTTTCGGGCATATAAGTTGCATTCTTGAAGTACCACGGCAGCATTGCCAAAAATGAAGTCGATCGTGCCGTATATGTCACACTGTTTGTAAAACTGTCGCTTTTTATGCACGTAAAGAGTGTCTTGGTACCCCACGAAACTGCACCGATAAAATGCTGACAGATCCGCGCTGCTTCGCAATGCAACAGCTTGATGTTTTCCTGGACCAGCTGAATTCTCAAATGTCATATCTTTTGCAACAAATCCGTTTCCCATCACAGCTGTATGAAGAATGCATATACTGAGTTATGATTGCAGAATCTAATGGCTAAATTGAAGTGAAAAGGATGTGCTCTCACTAATAAATTTGGGTTTGGGAATGGACCCAGAGGTCAGAACCAGAACACATACAAGAGACATATGTTGGTGGTAGACCAACTAAACAGATCCTGGTATAGAAATCATGCGGCTTCTACTTAATTTGGTAATTCATCACGTGTGAGTGGACCAAATATGGTTCCACCACAATTGATGGTTAACTAAGTAGCAATTATGCAGAAATAATCCCATAAATCGAAGTTTGAAGGCAAGCTTACCGACGGTAGCTGATTGGAAAGTAGACCAGCCGTCGTCATAACTTCGACTAGCTTTCACAACAGTTTTCCCTATACCATCACCAATGAACATCAGCATGGTCTTCTTTTTAACTACTTCTACATTTTCAAAATATGTTCCTTTCTTAATGTAAATGATAAATCTTTTAGTCGAGGACTCGGGCGCAGCTGCTACAGCTTCACTAATTGTCGTAAAATTCCCGCTCCCGTCCTTCGCCACCACCATATCGTAATTCATTGCAGCTTGCAACAATCTTCGATCTTTTTTACTTACCCAACCTGGAAAACCATCCACCATCTCTCCGTACTCGGGAAACACTTCATTTTCAGGAGTTTTTTTCTTCTCTTTAGGAATTTTTTCAAACATCGAAAGAGAATTAGATACCAATTGAGAAATTTTATATAATCTTTTCTCAATTTGTTTGCGTATTTTCCCTTTACTATCAAAGAACCCATCAAGGCAAGTAAATTGGTTAGTCATGGAAGCACTAAACAATGTCTGTAAACGATGGGAACACTTTGCAGATGTGTTTTGCGTCTGCAAATCAGATAAAGCTTCATCAAGATCAAGTATGGTATCTTCAAAAAGCTCAAGACAGTCATCTAAAGCTCGATTTTCACGATCGAGTTCATTTCTGATTTTTTTTTTGATACCACGACAATCAGAAGCAGAAATCTTCACAATGTCGATAGTATGATTAATAGTTGCAGATATAAGTTGTGATATTGGCTTTGTTTTCAGACTGACCCCAGGGAATAAAGAAGTGAGAGTCGAAATACAAAGCTGTGGGTATAGAGTCCCTTCACAGTTGGAATGTGCAACTTGAAGATTTTCATAATGAACGTGTAATGGTGATAGAGTAGATGAATTGGAGATGACATTGTGGATTTTCTTTGTGATGGGTTTGTTTGTTGTTAATGAGAGTAGTAAGACAAGTGATGAGATTGCTAAGATTGAGAAGAGAATCTTCATAATGTTGCAGCTGAGGTTATGCATGGTGTGTGATTTCTTGCTAGAGAGAAGTGAAGTTAGTGGCTAGGAATAGGATGATGGGATTTAGAATGCTTTTACTCAACCAAAATGTACTCAGACCTTTTCTTGTCTCTCACAGAAGAGAAGATGATCAGAGAAAGAGAGAACAGAAGAAGATGAGAAGTGCATTTTGTTTATGAAGAATAGGTTCTATTTATAAGTTCCAGCATGAATTATGCTCTGCTAGATGGTTATGAAGAATAGGTTCTATTTACCTCATCTGCAAGGAAATTTGTTACAACAAATTCCCTATATTTAACCAAGTGTATTATTCAAGGAATGCCTATGTACCAATTGTGACCATTTAGTAGCTTCACTCTGAATACAACCCCCTTTGGATGTTAAATGATATTCTCCTCTTTGTTTTACACGTTTTCATACACCAGAAGAGGGGCATGTTGTTTTAAACCATTGAATCAAGAATGGCAATTTGGAAGAGGAAGTTTGGCAAAGATACTAGATGGATCTTTCAAAATAGTCGATATCACACTGAGGTTCAACTGCAACAGCAAGAAGGAGAATTCTCCTATTGCTCTTTTAGTGTTGAAAGATGATGACAGGAAACTTCCTGCTAGACTGAAATGGTACACAAGAATTCTTCTTCTTGTTTACTCTTTCAGTGTTGAAAGATGATGGCAGGAAACTTCCTGTTAGACTGAAATGGTAAACAAGAATTCTTCTTCTTGTTTATATATAGCCATTTGGATTGTGACTACCAATACCTACCTTTTTACCTAGCAAACAAAATCATAGTTGAGGCATGCAGAAACTAGCTAGTGGAATTAGTTCCCCTCTTTACCTAATTAGACTGTTTAATGGAGCTTTTAATGAACCTACAGAGATGTTGATGTCGACATGAGGAAGAAGAAAATGTTAATTAACTAATTACATAATTCTTTCATGAAATGTGTACTTTTCGTGCATGTGTCTTTTATAGGAATATGGGTGTGAAGAAGGCGTGATCCTTTGTGGCGTGTTTGATGGCCATGGTTTGATGGGGAATTTTGTAGCAAGACATGTCCGGGAATTGACGTAGTCGTCATTGTCGTGAGTATTTTAGAAAACCCACCTTTATTTGTAGGATTATATGTCTAAATGCGTATAGTTTAGCATATGGTAGAAATTTTGGTTAGAAGCAAACGGAAAGTATGCAAATGCAAGGTAACTAACTTATGCAAATTTTCAACTAAATGGATTTGTAACAAGGAAAATAAGGATAATATGGAAGGACTAAGAAGGGTCCACGTAGGTACAAGGAATTAAAGACGGTTGGATCACTTATAAAACTCGCGCTATGTGTAGTTTGTTTTTGTTTTTGAAACAATATAACGTCCGTGATGAGTTTGTTCCAAGCTTTGAACAAACTACGGTCTGAGGTGGTGTTGTTTATGTCATGTAATTTAAAAAGGTTATACTTAAGAATGGGGACAATTGAAGTTGTTGAGAAAAATTTAGAGTGCACAACTCTAAACTTACTAATATTGAATCCAACAAGTAAATAAATTACTTGTATTTTACCCACAATAAAAAGACACTACAACACTTTCTAAAGATCACTTACAATTTGAAGAGAAATAGACACTCAATAGGAAGCTCACAACTTACACTTAAGACACTACACTCAAACTTAGAATACAAGGACTTATTTTTTGGAGGATGCATAACCAAATGCAAGGGAAGGTATTTATAGTCCTCACTATACAATCTACACCATACAAATATTAAATTAAAAAATAATCCTAGCCATACATTATTACCAACTTCTACACACTTCTCCCAAAATATCTTCCTTCTACACACTTCTCCTAAAATATTTTTCTTCTACATCTTTCTACAATTTTCCCTTAAAATATCTTCCTTCCACATTTGTTGAGAAGCTTTCATTGGCTTTGGATTAGGCTTTTATTTAACTTGAGCTAAAATAAAGATAAGTTGGGCTTTGTAATGGGATGGGGTTGATTTTCAACACTCCCCCTCAACACCAGCTCTTACTATTTGCACTCTGCCGAGCTTACCACGAAACATTTCGAACTTGCCAGTGCTCAAGCCTTTTGTGAACAAGTCAACTTGATCATCTGTCTTGATTTGCCTCATCTCGATTTCTTCTTGCAGAACCTTTTCTCTGATAAAGTGGTAGTGCACTTCAACATGCTTAGTTCTTGCATGAAAGACTGGATTCTCCACCAAACGAATTACCGATTGATTGTCACAGTACAATGGAACTACATAATCTACTGGTTGATATAGATTATTCATCATCTGTATCAACTATGTACTTTCTTGAGATGCCATTGCTGCTGCTCGATACTCAGCTTCAGTGGTTGACAATGATATTGTTGGTTGTCTCTTGCTACACCAAGAAATTGTTCCGTAACCAAGCTTAAACACATACCCAGTTGTTGATCTCCTGGTGTCATGATCTCATGCATAGTAAGCATCACGGTAACCAACTAATTTGCACTCCTCACCTTTCTGTTACAAAAGACCATAGTCAATTGTGTTCTTCACATATCTTAGTATTCGTCGTACTGCTTCCAAGTGAGGCTTCTTTGGATTTTGCATGTACCGACTCATCACACCAACTAGATAAGAAATGTCAGGTCGAGTCAAGGTTAAGTAGATTAGACTACCTACCAATTTTCGATACATTGTTGCATCTTCCAATTTTTTTTCTTCATGAGCACATATTTTGGCATTTGGTTCCATCGGCGTCGAAATCGCCTTGCATTCGAGCATTCCGAACCTATTCAATAAATCTTTGGCATATTTTTGTTGACATAGAAATATTTCTTCTTGTGTGCGATCAACCTCTAGACTAAGGAAGTGCTTGAGTTGTCCAAGTTCCTTCATCTGAAAACGAACTGATAAATTCTCCTTCATCCGAAGAATTTTTACCTCATCATCACCGGTTAGGATTAATTCGTCCACGTACACTAGCACGATATCTAGATTACCTTCTTTGGCTTTGACAAACAAGCTAGAACCTGCAGATGTTACTGAATAACCACTTTGCGTTAGAAATTCAGCAATCTTACCATACCACGCCCTGGGTGCTTGTTTCAATCCGTAGAGTGCTTTCCGCAGCTTACACACATATTCAGGATGACCTTGGCTCTGAAAACCCATTGGTTGGATCATATAGATATCCCGATCCATCTCTCCATGAAGAAAATCATTTTTCACATCCATCTCCCACAAATCCCAATCTTTGTTGGCTGCAAGTGCAAGTAGGACTCGTATGGTTGTGAGTTTCGCCACTGGACTAAACGTTTCATCATAGTCTAGTCCATATTGTTGAGAGAAACCAAGAGCTACCAATCGTGCCTTGTACCTCTCAATTGACCCATCTGGACCCCGCTTTATCTTGTAAACCCACTTACAGGATATAGGTTTCATATCTCTTGGCTTTGGCACCAGATCCCAAGTCTGATTTTTCTCAAGTGCATCAATCTCTTCTTTCATAGCTTTCATCCACTCAGAACTCTGCGATGCTTCTTCGAACGTCTCAGGCTCTCTTATAGTTGCTTCTTCAACTATGGCCGCATTTGCGTATTTGGGATTTGGCCTTCGTGTTCTTGTTGTCCTTCGAAGTTGAGATTGTGGAATTGATTCTTCTGTTTCACTAGGCCCACCTTATTCGTTTGGTTGTTGATACACGCCAGTTTTCCAAGGATTCTGAGTCACTCCTTGTTCGACATCATCGCTGTTTGGATCTTCTGATTCATCTGTACTTTGTTGGAGTTGAACAATATGCTCCCCCATCTTTTTTTGTAGCTTGTCTCCAAATTCTTTTGAGTTTGGCAACACCTCCTTCTCTGAGGACCACCAAGAAGATGCTTCATCGAACACCACATCTCGTGACGTGTAGCATCTTCCACTCATTGGATCATAACATTTCCACCCTTTTCTCTGGTTGTCGTATCCCACAAAGATACATCTAACAGATTTTTTGTCAAACTTGCTCCATAAATGATCAGGAACAAACACATAACATACACAGCCAAATACTCGAAAGTAGCTAACTGAAGGTCTCATGTTCCATAGTTTATAAAAGGGTGAAACAAATCCTAACCTTGGTTGAGGAAGTATGTTGATCACAAAGTCTGCAGTCCTCATTGCTTCAGCCCAAAACATTCTCGGTACGTTCTTTGCATGTAGCATACTCCGGAAAATTTCTGTAAGATGCCGGTTCTTTCTTTCCTCTACACCATTCTATTGTGGCGTGTTGGCACAAGTGTACTGATGACGTATTCGGCATTCCCTTAGGTATTGAGAGAACTCGCTTGAGCTATATTTTCCTCAATTGTCTGTGTGCAAGAAACAGATCTTCTTCCCCACTTCTCCTTCGGCCGACTCTTTGAACTCTTTAAACTTTGAGAATGTGTCTGATTTTTCTTTCATAAAGAAAACCCACACATACCTGGAGAAGTCATCAATGAATGTCACCATGTACCGCATACCGTTGATTGACTGTTGCTTAACTGGTCCGAACACATCAGAGTGAACTAACTCTAACGGTTCTTTTGCTTTAAACTTCGACTCCTCATATGGTAGTTGGTGTGCTTTAACATATTGGCATCCCGCACAGATTGTGTATGTTCTCACGTCCAGTTGAGGAATCCCCTTAAGCATCGACTTCTTCAACATCACACTTAGCTTGGAATAGCTAACGTGACCTAACCGCATGTGCCATAAATCTGTTGTCTCATTTTTTCTTGTCTTGTTTACATATGCAGTCTCTGCTGACATTACATAGACGGACTCCAATCGTCTCCCCTCCATTGTCGGTGATTCTGAGATTTTGAGATCATGATACACCTTCACATCTCGGGGAACGAACAAGACATAGTGGCCTGATGATGTTAGTTGAGCCACATATAACAAATTTTTCTTCATTCTTGGGACATGATAAACGTCTTGAAGAGGCACCTGGTTAGTATTATATCTAGGCGTAATTATAGTCTTACCGATGTGAGCTATCGGTAACCTTGAGTTATCGGCTTTCACCACCACACGACCTCCCTTGTACTTAGATAGGTTTTGAAACTTCTGTTTATCTCCCGTCATATGATTTGAGCAGCCCGAGTCTATGATCCAGTCATTCTTGTAGTCAATCTGTTCTGGTGCTGTTACTGTGAGTGCTAATTCTTCTTCCTCCATAGCGAACAACGCTCCAGCATCCCAACCATCTTCGTTATTCTCCTTAGAACTGGAAATAACAGTATTACTTTCAATAGGCTTTTTCTTGGTCCAACAATCTTTCGCCATGTGCCCTATCTTCCTGCAGTTATAGCACTTTCCATCGAACTTCCTCCTATTACCGCGATTCTTGGAAGCTCCCCCTGGACGATAGCCTCCGTTTCTGATAGACACATTTTAGTGTCTAAATTGCACCTTCGTTTCTATTAAGTTAGTATTCGATTTTGCAAATATTACGTGTTTTTATGCTTTTGTAGGTACATTAGAAGAATAAAGATTTGTGGAAAAATTGGCTCAAAAAGTGTTAAAGGCACCCGGGAAAATGGATTAAGGCACCCACACTTTGGATTGGGGGCACCCTTGGATCGGACTGAGTTGGATCGGGCCAACTCAGCGGGTCAACTCGGCTGGATCGGGCTGACTCATCGGGAGAGTACTGTTTTGCCGGAGAATCAACTGTGGACTTCATTTTGAGTTGTTTTCGGCTCCAAATTGTCCCACAAGCTAGAAGAGATTGATACAAGACCCACACAACCAATTTTACGAGTTTTTAGCCGGAAAAAGAGGTTCCCGGAGTGTATCTGGCCGGAAAAAGGATTCCATGTTTGATTAGGATTTTGAAGAATTTGGGAGAGTTTTAAAGAGTTCTATTAGGTTTAGAAGACTCTCTAGGGTTTGTATACCCTATATATACCAAGAGAAGTCAAGAGAAATCAGGACGTAAGCCTAGAGATCAAAGAAAAGAGTCGCCGGAAACTGGGCAGTGATCGTCACCGCCGGAGAAGACGACTCAGCAACATTTATATCTGTTGCTGATTCAAACTGTTCTGTTGCGTTTTCTCTTTACCTTTCTGTTGCCTTAATCATTCGTGTAACGGCTGAACCTTCTCCTGTAACGCTTATAAGCGTATCTAATCAGCTGTTTTACACCTATTTCACCTTGTAATCAATATTTGAGCAATGAAAGAGTATTTTGAGCAAGTTTTCTTCACCATGAGATAATTATATTTGCTGGGATGATGGAGGAGGTTTTTCTCTCAATTTTAAGTGGTAAGTCTATTTTTAATTAATTATTTACAATTCTTTACTTGTTAAAATTGCATAGTTTTGAAATAGAAAAACGATTTTCATTCAGTAGTGGTGTTTTTGTTTGATGGGTCATGCTGGGTTGACAACCTCTGATGTCCCATGCTTGTGATTTACCTCTACTTGTTTGCATAAAACCTATCTTGGCAATATTTGAGTTTAATTTATTTAAAAGAATTGCATGATTAATCACATAAATTGTTAGAAATAATTGAATCTTGATTCCTAGTTCCCTCCATATTTTCTAAAAATCATCTCTAGCTTATTTTCCTGATTTTTATTTAATTAGATTAAGTCCATTATTTTCTACAATCATTACCTTCACAAGTTCGAGAATCGAACACTTTATTTACCACTTTAAAAACTACATCAATTTTTGGCGCCGCCGACGCGGACTTGTTTTTAGGTTTAGGATTTTAGATTTATTTTTAGTTTTATTATTTTACTTTGTTCTATTTTACGTTTCTTTTGGTATTTCTTTTTTTTTGCTACAGGTTGAATTTTTGATCGAAAAGGGATGTAAGCCAAAGTTTTGGAATTAAAGCTAAAGACTTGGAATTTAAAGGGAAAAGCTTAAAGAACGAAAAAGAGATCGAAGATTTTATTTTTCTTAATTAGATTTTTAGTTTATTTTAATTAGTTTTAATTAGTTTAGAAAATTGTATTAGGATTTTTATTTCTGTAATTTTTCTTTTATTTTTCGGACACTTTTTGGACTTTCTTTTGGACATTTTGTACATTTTATTATTTTTAAACCCTACGGAAGGGTAGTTTTAAATATCAAACTGTGTGCAGGGAAGGACGACAATTACGACATTGTCTCGGCCCCTCGGGTTCGAACACTATTGAAAAGGTTATTAGTGGCCCGAGTCGACTTCAACGGTTCGTCACCCGAGGTAGGTACACTTCGTCAATCCACGAATCATCTGTCAGTGGGTTTTCTGGACGCCTTTGTATGCATATATGCTGAGGACTGAATACGGACTTTAATTTTTGCATAGTAAAGGGCAAGGCCTGGCCATATAAGATAAGGTTTCGGATTTCATCACCGTCTCCTTCTTGCCCGCCTTAGGAAAACGAAACCTACGCGAACCTAAGCCTAAAATCTTGACTAGAAAGAGACCTACAGGGTATCGAGCTTATTGGAAAATCGTTCAAAAAGACTGTACGGGTTACTTTATTAGCCTAACTCGAAGTTCAGGATGGTTATTTTAGGTTGATTAGAGCCGCCTTGTAACCCAGGGAAAAGTGCCAAAGAGACAGGGTTATCAAAGCTCCCTAGAGCTTATCCTGTTTCTCTTCGACTTAATCTAATTCAGATCGTTCTAAGAGGTTTGCTAGAATTGTAACCAGTTGCTTTTTGAAAGAATAGAAGCTGGTCTAGAGACAATCTAAGTGGAACCATCATGCTTTTTGTTTGCTAGATTTAGGTTTGATTTGGTTGAGTCAGGGCACGATTGTGTTTGATTAATTGCTTGTTAGGATTTAATTTTTACATGCCAAGAACGCCCTTAAGGCGAACTTGGGATAGAGACCCTCAAGGTAGGTTAATTAGTGGAAGTCTTGTATTTCACCTTAACCTTGAGAAGCCAACTGAGAGTGAACTAGTCACTCCCGAGACTGTGTCAGCAATGACGTCTCTGAAGGATTTGTTGAATCCAACCCGGACCTCACGTCCATCTTGCATCAAGTTAGCCGCTACTGTAGCGAGCTACGAACTGAAACCCGGAATCATCCAGATGCTTTCATTATTCTTAGGAAAAGAAAACGAAAATCCCTATTTTCATGTTAGGGAATTCGAGGAAATATGTAGCACAATCAGGATTAGAAACTTGAATGACGAGTCTATTAAACTTAGATTATTTCCCTTTTCACTAAGAGATAAAGCCAATTCGTGGCTGTATAGCTTGGCCCCTCAGTCAATTGAAACCTATGCCCAACTTACTTCAGCTTTTATTCAGAAGTTCTTCCCTAGGAATAAAATTTCGTCTGTTAGGCAGAAAATATGCACGTTTTCCCAACTAGAGGGAGAGTCTCTGTATGTGTATATAGAAAGTTTCAATGACTTATTGTCCCAATGCCCAGACCACGGAATAGAGGAGTTAAGGCTAGTTCAGATCCTCTATGAGGGTTTGTACTACGCATCTATAACCTTGGTCGAGTCTTTGTCAACCGGAGGGTTCGACAGTAAGACTCCTGCTGAGGCGATGAAACTTCTACGTGACATCGCCGAAAAGACCCAGCAGTGGGAGAGCATTAAGGAGCCAAAAAGAACAATTCTTCTAGGAAGAGGAAATATTAATAGGGTAGAAGGATCTTTTGACCCAAAGGCCCAAATAGAAGACTTATCTAGAAGGATAGAACTGGTCGAAATGAATCAAGCTAGTAGTTTAGAGCCAACCAATTCGAAGAGCAGGCTTTTTCTCTTTATGATAACACTAGATTTGATAACCATAGAAAGTTCGACCCGTATTCGGAATCTTATAACCCTGGCTGGAGAAACCACCCGAACCTTTCTTGGTCGAAAGACCAGGCTCAAGGTCATTTTAGTAATGCTAAATGTCCTCCAGGCTTCAGTTATAAGAATTCGACTGGTCCAACTCAGCCCAGCAATGACGAAAAGAATGAGCAGAGATTCCATACCTTAGAAAAAGCTATTTCTAGTTTACAAACCTCAGTTAGTGACATTGCTGCAGCTCTGAGATAGCGAGAACCTGGTAGGTTCCCTAGTCAACCCGAACCCAATCCTAGAGGAGTCAATGAAATGTCGATTGGTGAGAAATCATCCAGTCATGTGAATGCAATTAGTACCCTCAGGAATGGTAAAGTAGTGGATAACAAGGTAACTAGGCCTGATAGTGAACAAACTGTAGTTCATCCTGACCCAATAGTTGAAGAGACTGATAAAGTCTCTGACGAGCCTGAGGCAACCCCTCAGAGAACCGATTTCATGCCTAGAGCCCCATACCCAAGGTAGTTAGCACCCACTAGGAGGGAATCTAATTTTAATGAAATAATGGAAGTTTTTAAGAAAGTCACGACCAACCTTCCATTATTAGATGCAATTAGGCAGATTCCTGCTTATTCCAAGTTTCTTAAGGACATGTGTACGCGAAAGCGAAATCTTAGCGTACATAAGAAAGCTTTTCTAGCTAGTCATGTAAGTTCAATTATACAGAGTAGTATGGCCCTTAAGTACAAAGACCCAGGTTCCCCATCCATAGCTTGCACAATAGGAAACTACCGGGTAGAAAGAGCCTTACTCAATTTAGGATCCAGTGTGAACTTACTGCCGTACCATGTGTACCTCCAGCTAGGACTAGGCGATTTGAAACCGACTCAGATGACTTTGCAGTTAGCTGATAGGTCTGTGAAAATTCCTCGTGGTGTCATAGAGGATGTTTTGATTGAAGTGGATAAATTTATTTATCCAGTGGACTTTGTTGTGCTTGATACCAGACCTTTGCCTGATCCAGAGAATCATATACCGGTTATACTAGGTCGCCCGTTCTTAGCAACATCTAATGCGATCATTAACTGTCGTAACGGTGTTATGAACTTGTCTTTTGGTAACATGAGTATTGAGCTGAATATCTTCAACATTAGTAATCAACCACCTGAGCTAGATGACCCCACCTTAGAAACCGTCAACATGATAGAGACCCCAGTTCAGGAGTCATTACCAAACACTTTGATAGAAGACCCGTTAGAAAAATGTCTAGCCCACTTTGGATTAGAGTTGATGAGTTAGGCCCATCAGAGACCTTACCTGTGATTGTAGCTTCAGATTTGGATAGTGACCAAGAGAATAGGCTAGTAACCGTGCTCCAGGACAATAAGAAAGCTTTAGGATGGACCATAGCAGATATTAAGGGAATTAGCCCAACAGTTTGTATGCACCAGATCCATTCAGAGGAGGAATCCAAACCGTCTAGGGAGATGCAGCGTAGGCTCGACCCATTAGAAAATCCATTAGAGAAATGCCTAGCTAACTATAGAATTGATGGCGATAATGATAGTGTTATTAAGGAAGTGAGCACTTTGTTAGGTTCTGCACCACCAGATTGTAATTTAGAAGAAGCAATTGACTATTTTCGAGAATCTGACGATCCGGAAATGAGGGAAATTGTTATTTGTCTATCTAGAGACACTGAAAACTCTAAGTTTGGGGGTGACTATCATTCTCCATGTGCTATACCATTAACTATTAGAAAGGTCCCTAGCTTGGGACCTGACATATGCACGTCTGCCATTGTACAAGATCATCTTCGAGCTAGATCCACTGATCCTCCTGTTCAGAAAGAAGTTCAGTTGTCAAAAACCAATCCTTTGGTCGATGTGGTAATATCTTTCCCTACTTCCTTTTCGTGCAGTGTTTAGAAACATTGAGGACACTGTTTAATTTAAGTTTGGGGGTATTGGGAGACTTTTTAGGATTAATAAGATTTGGAATTTAGAAGCATGTGAACAATTCAGGGTGACACTAACCACTCTAGGTAGATGGAAACTTAGCCATTTTGCTATAAGGATTGGTGTGCCCAGCTAGATGGTCTATTCATAAAGGAGACAGAGTTCAGGTGTTAGAATAACATGATAGTTGTCACCACCACATCACGTTCTGTTTTATTATTTGCAATTTCGTGTTTCTCCGAGAGTATTGGTGGGTCTTAGCATCGACATGTTAATTATTGCTGGAATGACATTTAGTGTGTTGAGATCATGCCCCACATGAATAATACGTTAGTGTTTTAGAGTTATGTGTGTGGTCCCCCTGTTTCCGTCGCCTAAGCAAGCGTGGAATGCAGGATCCATGGGAACACACATGTATAAGGTGTCAGAAGAAAAAAAAAATCGAAAAAAAAAAAGAAAAAAGAAAAAAATCGAAAAAGTTAGAAAAAAAATTGAGAAAAAAATAGTATTTGGTATTTGAAAGTTCTCCCTGTCTCCGTCGCCTAAGCAAGCGTGGAACGCAGGATCCATGGGAACTTGTAAATATTTTAGTTAGTAGTAACCGTTGAAAATAAATGGGGAGTATCTCGACACACTAGATTTCATCTCGGTACTGACCTTCAGACAGATATGGGACACATCGTTCGCCTTGGTCAACATTTGCAATCTTCTACAGTCTACACTCATCTTCTAAGTCTTTTCGTGTGATGGGTGGTTAGACAATTGTCTGAGTAGAACTCTGTTGTCTTATATATGAATTTTAGTATGCTTGAGTGAACACTCGTGTACAGTGATTGGATCCATAAAGGGTAATGGTCCTTATAGCCGAATATTTGAGTAACCAACTAACTAGCTTGTTTAGTGTCTATCATTAATCGTTCACGTGTTGCTAAGATCTAGATTCAGGTTTTGTGGGTACACCTCTTGTAAACCCTCACGAGACAAAAC
>JAJJMC010004572.1:171250-176250 GCA_023531435.1 Papaver californicum | reverse complement strand
TCATGATCGAGGATTCACCTCATATGAACACCAAGGATATTGAAGGCACTTGCCAGGAACAAGAACATCATGAAGTTATACCAAAAGTTTCTTTTCATACAATTGCAGGTACCGAACACCCACAAACCATACGCCTTCTGGGCAGACTGAAAGCCAAGAATGTGATGGTACTAATAGATGGTGGTAGTACGCACAATTTCATTGATCATGATATAGTATCTAAGTTTATGCTACCAGTGATCCGGATAAGACATTTGAAGTAATAGTGGCTAATCGTGAGAAGATAGAATGTGCGGGACAAAGTTGCGGTCTCACCCTCACCCTTCAAGGATAGTGGTTGTTATTTCTTCTCCTGTTCTTTAGCAAAATCTATTTACCATTCGTTGTATTGTATGGCGATAAATATTTCTGAAACAGTTCACTTAATGGCAAGTTTTTATTCTCCACAGTTCCCATCTTCTCTACTGTTTTCTCATTCTAAATTATTTCGTATCAGATAATCAAAGACAGAAAACGAAACTGAAGCACCATCGCAAATGGAAAACAAGGATGGAAATTTCATGAAGTTACCATATGAGAGAAGTTACCAACCAACTAAATGATTATATGCAAAAGAATGATGATGCGTAATAATAATAACTTCAACAACTGTTTGGTATCTCAAATTCAAAACTTGATACAGTATATTCGGAAAAAATACTCAAACCTTAAATTGAACCTCGTAAATATAAATGGTTGTATGAGAAATCTTTACACAATCCAGTAAAACTATGAGAATATATATAAATTCATGATGTGGAAAAATATGAGAAAAATGTAAGTTGTAAAGATTACATTTTTGCGATTGATTAATTAAATATGTAAAATATTATCGTCAAGATATGAAATATATGCCATTGAAGGAGTTCGATGTTTTAAAAATTCCCTATATTTAACCAAGTGTATTATTCAAGGAATGTCTATGTACCAATTGTGACCATTTAGTAGCTTCACTCTGAATAAAACCCCCTTTGGGTGTTAAATGATATTCTTCTCTTTGTTTTACACGTTTTCATACACCAGAAGAGGGGCATGTTGTTTTAAACCATTGAATCAAGAATGGAAATTTGGAAGAAGAAGTTTGGCAAAGATACTAGATGGATCTTTCAAAATAGTCGATATCACACTGAGGTTCAATCGTAACAGCAAGAAGGAGAATTCTCATATTGCTCTTTTAATGTTGAAAGATGATGACAGGAAACTTCCTGATAGACTGAAATGGTACACAAGAATTTTTCTTCTTGTTTATATATAGCCATTTGGATTGTAACTACCAATACCTACCTTTTTACCTAGCAAACAGAATCATAGTTGAGGCATGCAGAAATTAGCTAGCTACTATATCACCGAAACAATATAGTGGAATTAGTTCCCCTCTTTACCTACAAAGATGTTGATGTTGACATGAAGAAGAAGAAAAAAACAAATCAACAACCAAAGATTCTTTTTTTTCCTATGTATGTGATAGTACTAGTCTATCTACTTTCTTGGTAATGAAGAGGAATAAGAAGTATGGATTGGATTGGATTGGATTGTACCATGTTAAGTGTACTATTCATCTATTTCAACTCTCTTGCTACACAACTGTCAGCACATCCCAGCTCTATGCACACTTCCTTGGTACGTAGAACCACAATGGCTCTTCTTTTATTTTCAACGAAAGAAGAGCACTGGTTATAAAGTAACAAATTAAAATGACCGTGAGTTGAGAACTTTGTTATAAAGAAAAATCAAATAAACAAATATTATTGATATTTCACTTCTTAATAAAAGTGATTTGTCGAAACGGATGAGTTCCTCGTGTCTCTGCAACAACAATATGGTATGCAGTAAAATTTTAGAAAAACAAAGTGAGTCACGTGTTTAACACGCTGTCCTTAAGACATTAGCACCCGACTACACTCAAGATTGATGCTATATCCTCCACGGGGCGGATATCTCTAGGATAAAATATTCTACTGCACCTACTACTAGCATATGTAGTATATGCTCAACTTGAGCTTGGGAACTCCGAAAAAACCCTTAAGAAAAATCTCGAAAACTTGAAAAAGATAATAAAAAGTTATTATTCAGGTGGTCTCTCTAAAAATGCGGAGAAACCTTTTTCCTTTTTTTATTATATCAAAATAGGTTGAAAAAAACTTGTTTATATAATAACCTAGTACAACTTAAGAAGAGGGATTTCCCCAATGTGAGACTAATAAGTTTACATAGTTTCTTAAAACAACTTAAGATTAAAAACTCCCCGATGTGGGATTAATAGTTTTTTCATTCACAAAAGAAAACAACAATTTATTTATTTTCTTGAAACCTTAAAATTCATATATTATATATTGTTTTCCAACAATCCTACACATGAATGAAAAACCTTAATAAAACATGAAAAACACATATAGATCTAGGTAAATTAACACCCCTATTCCACGATTGTCCGTGTTGAAGTCATACTAGCCATTCTAACTTCCTCTCCTTCACACAAAAGTGTGTTGACCCCAGGGTCATACTATTAATTTTATAAATCATAATAGTATATAGAGCTTTCATCTTTAGTTTCACATATATAGTGTGACTAAAGGTTCTGTTCACCAAAGTGAAAAGTAGCCAATGATCCCTTAGTGACCCTTAGGTTCTAAGTATCAGTAATACCAAGACCATAAAAAAAACCAACATAAAACTCATTTTCTCAAAATGAATTAAACCTCGATAAAAAACGAAAATCACATAAAACGCAGGAAGTACCATTTTAGGAAGAGGTTTCCATGAGGTCTTGAACCTTTGCTTAGTGAAAGATTACTGGAACTACTTGCTAGATTTAGTGAACACGATGTCTTGAACTTCTAGTGTTTGGTGTAATTCGCGATAACAACCACGCATGATATCTCCAAGGTTGCTGCCAAGCTCGTGTCGTTGTGCTCATTTTGGCCCTGAGCAAATATCTCGTTTCTCAGAATGCTCTAGAGAATCAACTCATATTCTCATAGGAAACGTCTTACTTCCTCATTCAGATAGGTGAGTTCTATCAAGAGTGTCACTGCTACACCCCACTTCCATCTTACATTGAAACTATAAAACTTATTAAGACTTCTTAAAAGTCATCCTTCAAATGCAGTCACACTATCACAACAATGCATTATATGAAGGGACAAATAATGTAATTCTCTTGATATTGCATAAATTTAATTACCATGAATTAGTTGTCTCATTGAATCATGATCTTGGGATCTCCAGTCACTAAGGTTGAGTACCTTCATGGAAATTTTATTTCTTGAGATTAAGTCCTATCCACCTCGATGTAATAACAAATTATCCTTCTAGATTAACCTTTCGTCAAAGGATCCACTGATTTTTCTCTTGACTTCACTAAGTTTAAAAAAATTACTTCATTAGAGAGTAGTTGTCTTACCGAATTATCCTTCTCTGAATTTGTCTATATTTTTCCATTGCTCATTTACTTTAGACTAACATAGTCAATTGAGCTTCAACAGTGGTGTCCACAGGCTTCGGTCACATAGGAATTCTAACAAAAGGGTTTAGAAATTTAGCTTCATCTTATGCTTTAATTTAAGCAAACGAACTCTGATATAATCTCAGTCGATTTCCTCAGTATGATATGTATCATGCACATACACAATTCAAAATGTACCGCAGGTACAACAAATTTTTGATCAAATCATCCCACTAATTCTTCTGGGATCACAAGTGTATTTTGTACATTCACTGCACATTTACAACGCACATTAAGTGCATCGAGTTTGACGAAGACCATTTCCGTCAGAATTTCCTATGGTTCCAATAAACTTTTAGATCATGCTTGTCTACAACAACTTAGTCTTTCAATCAATCATAAAAATCACATGTTTTCTAGTGGTTGTAAAGCATATAAAGGAATATACAAGATACATGTACTACTTACTAGTACCGTCATTACATCTTCCTCTAAAGGTTGGTGCAGTATATATTACATATTTGAAATTAAATATGTACTTCAAGCATCCCAATTCTATGGTCATGTGATCAGAGAAACCCTCTAATTATCCAGGATAAAATGGGAAACATGCACACTTATTTTACAACACACATTTGATAGAAACTATATCATCAAAATTTGATTTTGGTTTTTTCTGATCCTTTAGACCACTTCAACAACATATTAGTTTCCTGTCAACCTTTAAACAACAAAAATTTGTTAGTGGTTATACAACACAAAACAAAGGCATGTTAGAAATATGCACCTTCAATTGATTTAGTGTAAATACACTTATCAAATTCATTAATGTCACATCACTAGTATTCATCATCATCACATAACAATATTGCTAGGTCATTGACTTACAACTTGGTTCAGGTCAAGTATATGTAGGTGTAATCAGTTTGTACCCCTAGCGCTAACCAAACCCTTAAGGTTTGTCTACCTTTAACTAACCATTTAAGTATAATGCCTCAACATCCATCTAATGTAGCATATTGAAAATAATGGCAAACAATGCATAATATAGTAATTTTAGAGTCATGTGAGTATGTGCCAAAATATCACTACTTTATTCTCTAACAACAATTTCACAAAGTCAAGTATCTGTCTGACTTATTCAATCTCGTGTGAGAAACCAACCTCAGAAAACTACTGTCGAGAACTCAACATCCTCAACAATAAAATTTATGTTATTCAAATGTTGTTAGCTTTAGAATTTTTAACTTATCATACTACAGTTCTGGTGATCATATGCAATGACTTGCTAAAGAAGTCGACTCTTTATTCCCACCTTAGACCCCCACAATTTAGATCCACAGGGTAGGACATATATAAGTCTAGTTCTTCTATGAATCTGCTTGAGAAATCAAACAAACACTTGTTTCCATCTTATACCCCCACATTTGAGGTATAATGGCCCCCACAGTTTCTGAACATAAGAAACCAAAATTATGTGTCCTTTAGGTTGCATCTAACTAAGACACACCATATA
>JAJJMC010004572.1:142452-171150 GCA_023531435.1 Papaver californicum | reverse complement strand
ACCCCCCACAATTATCAGGATTTCTCAACATAAGAAACTACAACTATATGTCCTTTAGGTTGCGTCAACTAAGACATACCATATAATTATACTCTATACCTTTAGTAATTTTCCCCAGGGATTCAAGCATCACTTTTTGAGTCAAATTTTCCATAAAGTTTATTTCTGCAAAAAACACCAACACACATATAAAATACCATAAATACAACATGAGTACTAAAAAAACAAATAATTGAGAACAATTTAGACACAAAAATGTGTCTATCAAATACCCCCAGACTTTATTATTTACTAGTCCTCGAGCAAATTTAATCTAGAAAATAAAAATCCTAACTCACCGTAGCATGCATCGCGATTGCACTTAACGTGTGCAACAAGTCTTTAAACCCCTAGGTGTCCCTAGTAGACGAGTGTTGTCTCGTGAGGGATTACAAAGAGGCATACCCACAAAACCGTTACTCCAAACTATAGCTACTTGTGAACGATTAAGGGTAGATACTAAACAAGCTTGTTAGTTGGCATACTAAATTCTTCGCCTATATTACCCTATATGAGTCCTATTATTGTACACGAGTTTGCACTCAGCGTACCAAAATTTACATAAGAATGCAAAACTCTACTCAAATAATCATCAAACATTCTAGAACTGAATGGAAATTATCTACATTCACATTGCTCAGAATCAATCAAATTCAAACACATGGATAGATTAGAAAATGGATATAGAAGTAATGAATGATACACATGTTGACTAAGGTGAACGGTGTTTCCCATATCTGTATGAAGGTCACTGCCAGGATGAATCCTAATGGATTGAGATACGCTCCTACTGGTCTTAATCCTTATATTAATATCGACTCAGCAGGTATATACAAGGGCCTCAGCGGTCGATTTATTAAAAATAAAACAATTATATTTATATTATTAAATGTACTGACAACATGATTGGATCAATTTGAATCCAAGCGCATGCTTCTTATTGCAACAGAGACAGGGATCCTGTGTTCCACGCTAGCTTAGACAACAAAGACAGGGATAACACACACATATTGCAACAAAGTGTCAATACTCGATTTTTTTTTTAATAATGGAAAATAATACAATAATAGGGTTTGATCTCAAACACTCTACTTCATCCTGGCGGTGGTAACAATTCGATACTGGTGCCCACCAAATCACATAGAGAAACACAAAAAATGTCAAAAATTAAAATAAATGGTGAATGGTCGAGATAGACTCTGAGATATGTTTGTTCAATGATTATCATGTTATTTCTAACACCTAAGTGTATCGTTCTATGAGTAGATATTTAGTTGGGCACACCAATTCTATAGATAAGAGTTGTGTTTCCATCTACCTAGAATGTTTAGTGTCATCCTGAATTGTTCACAAGTTTCTAAAGTTTGGAGTTTTATTATTTCAACTACAAGTTTCTCCCTTACCCCTAAACTTAAACCTAACATTGTCCTCAATGTTTCAAATTAGTGCAATACCAAAAATATAGGTAACTAGAGGAAAGAGGTAAGTCAGAAAGGTAGTACATAGGTGAAGCGTAACAATCCTTATGTGGAGAATAAGACTTGAAATTAAAAACAAAAACCTACAAAAACTTACTAATGTACAATAACATCCTTGATGGTTAATCAAGGTAAGCAGGGTCCTTCAGAGGGACCTCTTCAACATCACCTGCAGGAAAAGGCTCTAAAAAGGGTTTCAATCTCTGACCGTTAACCTTTGAAGAACTACTACCATCCAGTGTCTTAATCTCAATAGCACCATGAGGAAAACCAGTGTGAATTATAAAAAGGACTAGTCCACCGAGAGTGTAACTTCCCTGGAAATAGATGCAAGTGAATATCATACAAAAGAACTTTTTGACCTGGAGAAAATGACTTTCTTAAAATATTTCTATCATGCACAAGTTTCATTTTGTTCTTATACTCCTTAGCACTATCGTATGCATCTCTACGAATCTCTTCCAACTCATTGAGATGGAGCTTCCTGTGAGCTTCTGCCTTGTCAAGCAAAAAATTAAGTTGCTTTACAACCCAATATGCTCTATGCTCTATCTCAACGGGCAAGTGACATGCCTTGCCAAAAACTATACGATAAGGTGACATTCATATGGGGGTGTAAAACACAGTACAGTAAACCCATAAGGCATCAGCAAGCCTCAACGACCAGTCCTTCCGATGAGGATTAACTGTTTTCTCTTAGATATGTTTAATCTCCATATTGGAAACCTCTACCTGACCACTAGTCTTTGAGTGATATGGGGTAGCTACTTTGTGGGTAATACCATATTTCTTCATCAAAATCCTAAATGTTCGATTACAAAAGTGTGACCCTTCATCACTAATTATAGCTCGCGATGTACCAAAACGTGCAAATATGTTCTGGACCACAAATTTTTGGTCATGTTTTCTACATGAAACCACCCTAACCTACTTAGACACATAGTCTACAATGACAAGGATGTAAAAATAACCAAAAGAATTAGGAAAATGACCTATAAAATCAATGCCCCACACATCAAATACCTCAATAAAAAAATAGGGTTCAAAGGCATCATATTTCTACGGGAAAAACAGTCACAAGTAATAAAGTAATGGTAGTTGTCTTTAAACAACGAAAGCCAGTAGAATCCACACTGCAATATATTAGCAGCGGTTTTCTTAATACTAAAATGACCCCCACAAGCATGATCATGAAAAAAGGAAATAATACTGGACTGGTCACTCTCGGGTATACATCTCCTAATAATATTTTCTGGACAATACTTAAACATATAAGGATCATCCAAAAAGAAATGATTAACCTCATCTAAAAACCTAGAACGATCTTGTTTACCCCAATATTAGGGCATTCGACCAGTAATAAGATAGTTCATTATATTCGCATACCAAGGTAATCGGGAAACAAAGAAAAGTTGTTCATCAGGGAAACTGTCCCTCATAGGAGGGGAATCATCAAGGGAATCAAAAAAAAGCCTAGACAAGTGGTCTGCTACTATATTTTCTGCACCCTTTTTGTCTCTAATTTCTAGAGAAAATTTCTTGTAAAAAATGGATTTATCTAAATCAATCTAGGTTTAGTATCCTTCTTGGACAGAAGATACTTCAAAGCCGCATGATCAGTAAAGATTATGACCTTAGAACCTAAGAGATAAGATCTAAACTTGTCTGAGGAAAAAAAAAAGCTAATAATTCCTTCTCTTTGGTGGTATAGTTCAGTTGGGCATCATTCAGAATTTGCTAGCATAGTAAATCACATGAAGTAATTTGTTTTCTCGTTGACCCAACACAACATTAATAAATAATCTGAAGCATCACACATGATTTCAAAGGATAGGTTCCAGTTAGGTGCCTGGACTATGGGGGAGGTAGTGAGTAAAGTCTTAAGATTCTTGAAAGCCTCTAAACAAGCATCATCAAAGACAAACTTAACATCTTTTGCAAGTAAATTGCAAAAAGGTCTAGAAATCAAGTTAAAATCCTTAATGAATTAACGATAAGAACCTCCATGCTCTAAGAATGACATAATATCTCTTACAGTTTTGGAAACCTGTAAATTCTTAATAAGGTCAACTTTGGCTTTATCTACCTTTATACCCTTAGAAGATACAATATGCAATAATCAATTCCTGATCGAACCATGAAATGACATTTCTCCCAATTAAGCACTAAATTCTTTTCCTTACATCTAGTCAACACTAATGTCAAATGATGTAAGAACTCATAAAAAGAAGAACCAAACACTGAAAAATCATTCATAAAGACCTCTAAAAACCGTTCTACCATGTTAGAAAATATGCTCATCATGCAACATTGAAAATTGACGGGTGCATTACACAACCCGAAAGGCATGCGTCTATACGCAAAGGTACCAAAGGGACATGTAAACGTAGTTTTCTCTTGGTTTTATGGGCAATAACAATCTGATTATAACCAGAGTATCCATCTAACAAACAATAATGACTATGTTTAGATAATCACTCTAGCATTTGGTCGATGAAAGGAAGGGGAAAGTGGTCCTTCCATGTTACCTTGTTTAATTTTCTATTCAATACAAACACGCCACCCCGTGGTCACTCGGATTGGTATTAATTCATTGTTATCATTCTGGACTTCATTGATACCTGATTTCTTGGGAACAACCTTAACGGGGATGACCCACTTACTGTCTTAAACGGGGTAGATAATACCTGCATCTAACAACTTAAGCATCTTAGTTCGAAATACTTCTTTCATGTTAGGGTTCAGTCGATGTTGCATCTACCTAGAAGGTTTGGTATCATCCTCTAAATAAATTTGATGTATACAAACAATATGACTGATACCCTTAATGTTTGCTAAGGTCCACCCTAAAGCTTCCTGGTTTTCTTGAAGTACGATCACTAGCCTACTTTCTTGATCACTATACAAGTCGGATGCTACAATTATAGGCAAAGTCTCAGATGGGCCTAAAAACACATATTTCAGATTATCTGGCAATAATTTGAGGTTCAACTTAATAGGCTCTTCTAAAAAAGGAATTATGGTATAATTAGAAACTAGGAGCATCTGTGAAAGTAAGGGTTTTCATTTTATTTTTCCAAGAAGATTGAGAGCATTTGTATGGTCCCGGGTTTTAACTCATAGTTTTCTTGAGTTGCATCTAACTTGATGAATGATGGACGATAATTCCTAGCGGGATTCGATAAATCCTTTAAAGTTTCCATTTCTTGCACATCTGGAAAACTAGGAATAACTTCTTCACTATGAGACAAATTCTCAATACTAAAGTTTCCAAAAATATGGCTCTCAAAAGAAGGGTTTCCTAAATTCTTAATTCCAAAGACAGAGTTTCTATTCTCGTCACCGATCAAACGACCAATAGAATCTCTTCTCCAGGCACGCTCACTCAAGGCTTTAGGAGGCATGGGCATGGGCATGCAATAAAACAACTCATAATTGGAAGGGAATTTTAAATAAACACAAGCAAGGCCGACTCAACCAAATTGAACCTACTGAATCTAACAAACAAAAAGCATGATAGTTCCACTTAGATTGTTTCTAGACCAGCTTCTATTTTTCCAAAAAGCAACTAGTTATAGGTTTAGAAAATCTCTTAGAACGATCCAAATTAAATTAAGTTGAATAGAAACAGGATAAGCTCTAAGGAGCTTTGATAACCCTTCCTCTTTGGCAACGTTTCCTTGGGTTACAGGCGGCTGGAATCTACTTAAAATAATCTACTTAAACTTTAATTTAGGCTAACCGAGTAACCAAAACAATCATTTTGAATGACTTTATTATAAGCTCGTTACCCTATCAGTCTCTTTCTAGTCAAAGTTTAAGGATTAAGTTCGCGTTATGTAATGTGTTTCTAAGGCGCGCAAGAAGGAAATGGTGATGAAATCCGAGTCATTATCTTATATAGCCAGTCCTTTCCCTTTACTAGAAAATAAATCCGTATTCAGTTCCTTAACATATATACATACGAAGGCATTAAACCCACTTGCAGGGGATTCATTGGTTAATCGAGTCTTACCTCCCGTACAATACGGGGGATGAATCAGTTGTAGTCGACTCAGGCCACCTACTCCTGTGTCCGTGTACGAACCTGAGGGACCGAGATAATATCTTAATTTCCGTCCTTCCATGTTGCAGTTTATATTTAACTTATCCTTCTGTAGGGTTTAAAAATAATAATGTCCAAAGTTCCAAAACAAATTCCAAACGTGTCCAAAAATAAAAGAAAAATTACAGAAATAATGAAAGATTTCCTAATAGAATTTCCTAAAAAGAGAAACAAATAAAATTCTTTGTTTTTTTCCGTTCTTTTAGCTTTAACTTTTAACTCCGGGTCCTTAAACACCAAAATATTGTGCTCAATTTCCTTTCAGTCCAAAATTCAAAGCATGTAGCAAAAAGATAGATACCCAAAGAAACGTAAAATAGAACAAAATAAAAATAATACTAAAAACAAAAATAAAAAGCTATAAATAAATCTAAAATTCTAAATGGAAAGACAATTCCGCGTCCTCGGCGCCAAATATTGATGCGGATTGTAGATGGTGGTATGAATGGGTTTTAGAGATTGTGAAGATTTGGTTTTAGACCAAAATTTCTAATGCTAAAATAGAAAACTGAAAAACAATGTCGGCATCAAGATTATTAAAAAAAAACACTGAGAATCAGGACTCCAGCATTAACCAATTAAATTGATTCAATCTAATCAATATTCATGCAATTCTTAACATTTAAAGTGATTCTAATATGTTGAAAAAATAGATTTTAAAGTCATACTGTAAATCAAAAGTATAGAAGATCAACAACCCTAAGATAAGCATGCTCTATCAAAAGAAATCACAAATTCTTAGTAAAATTCTTTATATCAAAGCAAATAATCAAAAAAAAATAATTGCAAAAATCAATTAAAATAGAAATATACCACTTTTATTGGAACAATGGCTTGCTCTTTCGCCTCAGCAAAGGGATTTTACCCTTCATGCTCAAAACACCCTCAAAAGATTGGTACATAACTCAAAAAATATTTGAGAAGAAGAAAAATACAAAAAGAAATAAAACAGTGAATCTGCAACGCTGTACAGATGTTACAGATTAACTGTTACAGTAGAACCTCAAGATAAGTGTTACAAACTGGAGATAAACGTTGCAAAACAGTAAAAGAAACCGTCGCAGAGATGTTGAAGAACCCATTATCGTAGGCTTTGTTCTTCGTGTTCTTCAGCGACTGCAGAGAAGAATTCCTTGGAGTGATTTTTCTTCCTTATCTTGGTCTTTTGAGCTCGACCCAAACTCTCCTTCCCCTCCTGTGACTCCCCAACACCTATTTATACACCACAACAACCAAAAATATCTCACAAAAGATTCTCATTTAATTTCTTGCAGTTATGGATATAATTCTTCTTTCCTTTAATTTTTCTTTACGTGTTGTCTGTGTAGCTGACAAATCTCCCCCCATCTTATAGAATAAAATCCAGGATAATATATCTTCTCCCAATCATTGCGTATCTTCCAAATAAAATAAAATAAAATCGATAACTCTTACTTCCCTGTGATGACGAGATTAAAATAAAATGCAGACCAACTACCATCCCTATTTTAGCGTAACAGGTCCACACCAAATCTTATCCATGAAAATCTCCATAAAAATCGTTCCAAAATCTTCCATAGAAAAGTTGTTGTTAACTGAATTTTCCAACAAAATTTCCCGGCAGTTTATATTTAAAGAGGAAGAAGAAGAGGTGCCCTTATCTAGAATAGGAGTGCCTTTATCACTTGGGTGCCCTTAGTAATTTGTGGGGATTCCTTTATTAATTTTTCATGGGGGGGGGGGGGGGTGCAAACATCATTTTTCAAGTCAATTTTTCCACAAAAGTTTATTTCTGCAAAAACACCAACACACATATAAAATACTATAATAAGTACGAAATGAGTACTAACAAAACAAATAATTTAGAAAAATTTAGACACCAAAATGTTTTTATGATCAAGTTACTTAAGTCTCTTTTCACATTAAACTATCACTATAATCAGTAAGTAACAAAACTTGGTAATAAAACCCCCTAAAGGATTTTTGTGTATACACATATCAATTCAAGCACATTTGATCTCTTAACCTTCTTGTTGCACTAGTTATTAAAAGATACTTTATACCTCGATATCCATATGACTATGGTATACTAGTGTATTATGATTCTGATATTTTCAAAACCAGATAATATATTCGACATGATTTAGAAATCACCATAGAAATTTCTAATACACAAATAATAACCAAGCATGTGATTCACGCCAATTGATACTACATATAGCATATATAATCAAAGTGATTGATAACACAATGCGTAAATCATACATAACTGATTCAACATATAATTATTCTTTAGGAAAGTGATACTAATCTAACACATATGAAAGATTATCAATTTAAGTCACAAAAATCAATTTGTTACTTGTTCTAAATTGTTTATGAGAAATATTTAACCTAAATTGAAATCTCAAGTCTATTGTGGATAAAAGAACTCACTAGTACCGGTTTTTCATGTTATATCCAAGGTGACAAAGTACCACTATAAATGATTGCAATATCAAATAGTAATCTAGAGCTAAGATACAACTATTGATATTCTGGACAAACATGCGCAATATTTTTACAAACACCATATCTCACAAACCACAATTCTGAATCGGGAAAATATGTTCTGAATATAACATCTAGATCTATAAACTTCGTTTGAATCACCATTTCAGAAAACTCATTGTTACCCCAGAAAAACTAATTTAGTAAACAATATTTTTCTGCCAGTCATAATTTTTCAAAAACGTTTCTCAATTTTATAAAATTCCTAAATAATTTTACAATTCCAAAAATTCTGAAATTTTGTGTAGGTGGCTATCAGGATGTCTACTATATTAGGTTAAAAGGATTTATCAAAATTCCTTCTAAGTTCAGAGATATACTCGAAACTCTACAACTAACCAAAAAAATCAATTTTGCTTATCCACTTCACAATTAACATCATTTGTTTTCCAATATAATATCAACGCCAACGATTCACAAATCGATCATTCATTTATGATTATTACTAAACCTAATGTCTTAAGATTGTTGAGCGTAATAATAAAAAATAAAGAAAAATCAAATAAACAAAATTTATTGATTCTTAGCTCCTTAATGGAAGTGATTTCTCGAAACAGATGAGCTCCTCGTATCTCCGCAACAACAATATGGTATGCATCAAGACTTTAGAAAAACAGAGCGTGTCACATGTTCAACACGCTGTCCTTAAGACATTAGCGCCCAACTACACTCAAGAGTGATGCTATAACCTCCACAAGGCGGATATCTCTAGGATAAAACATTCTACTACACCCACTACTAGCATATGTAGTAGATGCTCAACTTGAGCTTGACAACTCCGAAAAAACCCTTAAGAAAAATCTTAAAAACTTGAGAAAGATAATAAAAATTTACTTTTCATGTGGTCTCTCCAAAAATATGGAGAAACATTTTCCCCTTTTTTATTATATCAAAATAGGTTGAGAAAAACTTGTTTATATAATAATCTAGTACGCCTTAAGAAGAGGGATTTCCCCGATGTGGGACTACTAAATTTATATAGTCTCTTGAAACAACTTAAGATTGAAAACTCCCCGATGTGGGACTGATAGTTTTTTCATTCACAAAAGAAAACAATAATTTATTTATTTTCTTAAAACCTTAAAATTCATATTTTATATATTGTTTTCCAACAGAAATTAAGACAAAAATCAATGAAAATGGGAAAAATAAGACTTAGTAATGAGAGGAAAACTGGAGAAGTCATTATGATAATCGGATAACTGTATCATTGTCAGAACTTGAGTATCTCTTCAGCTTTCCCCAAAGCTCTTTCAATCTCTAGCTAACACATTGATTAGTAATTACTACTTGTGCAAACTAAAGACTAGCTAAACACGATAGTATTTTCAACAAAAACATACACAAAAATGAAAATCTAATCTAGGAATGTATGAAATATAAAGAGATTAAAAGAAAAAATTAAAACTTAGGTAAACAATAATGCGATTCGAGTGTAGTACATTCTAAACATGGGTTTTATCACCGGTTTCGACATGATATTCCATTATGGATTGAAGAAGTTGAAGACGACGTTGTGTACTGATGGAGGAAAAATGAGAGTGAGAGTGAGTTAGTGACAGAGAAAGAGGCGGAACTGAAAGGATTTAACTTTAAAAGATGGAGTCCAATTGGAGTCCAACTTTGTCCACACTCCTTTAAAGAGTGTGCACATGACAAACTAATCTCACTGTTCATTCTTAACAAACGGTTATCTCTCTTTAATTTAATTTAAATTTAAAATAGGCAATAAAATTTTTTCTTAACCTAAATTATATAGTTTTCAGATAATGATATATGTTAATCTTTTTGGGTACTAGCCGAGCTAAACACTGTAATATCATATTATCTTAGATGTCATAACTAGTTCCTAAAATTTTGAGATTTTTGAATATTTGTTTGAAGTTTGTTTTTGGCTTGTTGTTGATTTTCTAGAAGCCTGTGGTGGAGAGGTGTTAAAGAAATTGAAGACACAATTTGATTGATTGGAAGAAAAATTTAAACAGTAACAAAGAACACATCATGAAATCAGCTTGATGCCTGGATCAATGTATTTTGATCGTTGCTCATTTCTAACTAATATTTCTTAGATGTTTTTAAAGCAATTCCTAGATCATCTATGATATAGAAGAATCTAAGAAAAACAACTAAAATATAATAACAATGATATAAAGACTTATTACTTATTGCTTAATTGAATAGCTAACCAAATTATATGATTCAGATTGCTTTAATGTCGATCATCTTTGCCTATCATACATAAAAAATAAATACTCGATGTCCTAAATAGATCTTATTATCTTTATTTTTAAATTAAATTAAGATATAATAAAACTAATTTAATAAAAAACATGACAGTTTTTTAAATGAGATTAGTTTGTTATGTGCACACTCGTTAAAGGAATGTGCACAAAATTAGACTCCAAAAGTTGGGTAGGTGTATTGTTTAGGTTTTTCAGTTGGAAATTAGATTACCGAAACTAGAAATTACTATTTAATTCAGTTTTGATGATCCGGTTAATGTGTAGTCCGTCCGCCCAATCCAATTTACTCACTAGTCCAGACTAATTCTTTTACTCGCTGGTCCGTTAAATATGTGATGTATATCATGTTTTACTTTTAATTCCAAAATCACCCTTCCGAAGATAGTGAGTTTTCTTCTTCGATCTATTTGGTTTTCATTTTTTGTGTTTGGATTTGGTTGATAATAACTGTTTCGAAAATGAGAGATGCATGTATCTTACTCCTTTTTCTTTTTAGATCTATAGTTTTTAACCAAAAATGAGAAGAAATCGAGATCTAGTGATAGTGAAGAAGGAGAAGAAAAATATTTCGGTGAAGAAGAAGAAGAAAAAGAAAAAAAAAAAGAAAATGAAAGAAAAAGAAAAAAAAGAAAAAAAAGAAAAAATAAGGAGATACAAATTCATCAATTTTTTAGTTTTGTTCAAACTTTTTAATCTTCTTCATGTTGATTTGATATTCAATGTTGGAAGATGAAGGTTTGTCTATTCAAACAATGTGATTTAGTCGATTAAGGTGATGATTACTCCTCTTTTATGTTTTGGATTAGTGTTATTTACATATTTTTTTATGATTAAAGGTTGTTTATTTCAATATGTACATATTTTATTTAGTATATATAATACAGTTGGATCAATATGTATTTTTCGATCATCTAATCTACTTCCTTCAGTACATATTTTCCTCCAGTATATACTAATATGTACCGTTGATCAATATGTATTGTAGGGTCATATACATTTTTCTTCAATACCTATTTTCCTTTAGTATATATATGAATATGTATTGTTGGATCAATATGTAATGTGGGTTCATATACTTTTTCCTTCAGTACATATCAATATGTTTGAAGAATAAATATGTACTGTTTTTGGCGACTAATATAGACTTTTTTCTTTTTTTGTTCTTCTACTACTTCTTTTCTTCTTCTCTTTTGTTGGTGGTGCAGGAATACTATTTTCTTCTTCTACTAATTGATTTCTTCAATTTTGGTGAAGGAGCATGATATGAAAAAAAAAATATTTTTGTTGATGATTTTTGTTTTCGTTTTTCGTTGATGAATTTTTGGTATTTCAAATCCGTTTTTGTTGATGAATTTTTGGTATTCAATTTTTTTTTTGTTGTTGAATTTTTGGTATACGATATGTTCTTTTATATTTTTATTTAGGTTTTTCTGTTTTGATGGGATCATACACTTTTTCCTTCATTACATATTGATATGTACTATTTTAAAAACATGAATTATGTATTGTATATTAACGTGAACTAGGTTTTTACTCAGTACACTGAGTAATATGAGATATGTATTGTATTGATATAAATTGTAGGATCACCGTGTGAGAAATAAAATTAGAAAACATTCGTGAAAAAAATATATTTGTGGCTAATTCTTTAAAATAATTTTCTTCAACAGATTTGGGAGAGATCTTTTCTTCTCTTATTATACTTGTCTGATTTTTTGTTCTTTTCTTCTTGTTCTCAACATTTCTTTTGTTTGGATTTGGGTTTCTCAATAGATTTTGTGATGGTTTTAATGGATTTTTGTAATAATTTTAGCGAATCTAGGTTTTTCTTGTTGATTATCTTCGATCTTGTTGACGATTGATTAGGAAGATCACTTCAATATTAGGAGAAATAAGGTAAAAGATGATGAGAAGGATATAGGGATTGTAGAGAGAAAACTCTTTTCTAGAAGAAGAAGAAAAAATAACAAAAAAAAGAGAAAAACATGATTTACTCACATGTAAGTTGTAATGGGTAGGAAGGTAATTTTATATTTTTAAAAGCTTTTTAGACCTCTAACTAAATGATTTTTCTGAATGGACCATAGATTAAACGGATCTGGATATTTTGGACCAACCAGCAAATTTTCCCTACCGAAGCTACCCTTGTTTACATTCTAACATGGGCTTTGTCACCGGGCTTCACCCATGAAGCGAAATTACCATCAAACCTTTTTTTTTCTTTTTTTCTCCCCTAAACTCACCGAGTTCTTCTACCCTAAATATTTTTTTATAAAAAAGGGGTAATCACAAATCAGTTGTAGTATTGTTTTTGTTCTAAATGCGATTATGGTTTGATGATGAAATTTTGATGTACTCTATCTTTTCTCAACATAGAGACCAGGCAATTTGGGATGTATTTATTGTTGCTTCTTTATTTGTTGTCTATTCTGTTAACGTAGCTAAGAGGATCTTTCATGGATGCATGTACAAAGGTTCTCGGGAAATGCCAACTTTGGGAGATAGTACAAGAGAAAGAAGAAGGCCTAGATAGTTCAGGTATATAATGAAGTTCTGCAAGCAAATTTTTGAATCCCCCTCCCTTTTTGAACATTTCTTCAAAGTTTAAATGTAAATACTTTATAATCCTTACATTTTAATGGTTCAACAAGATGGTGTGAACTACTGAAGCATGAGACAATGTTTATTATTTTTCTTGGTAGGGCTTTGTTAAGGAGAAGCTAGATACTGGTGCTTGATAAAGCTACTGCTTCAATAGACAATAAAAGAGATGTCATTCTCCAGCGCACAGAATACCAACTATTATGGATAGTACAAAGGTGCCTGCAATATGTGACTGTTATTAATCTTGAATCATATCTCAACTATTTGTTATTTGTAGTACAAAGATTGGTATTCTTTGGTTATTGTGTGAAATTTCTGTAGTGTGTGGTTTTTTCAGTTTTGGAATTTGCTTAGAGTTTGACTCAATTGATTATTGGTTAGGTGAATTAGGTCTTAAACCCTTATTTCTATTTGTAATTAGCTTAAATTGTGTTACATATCAAGTAGATTAGGGTTTTGAATGTTTCTAAGATTGTACTCAGAGGGTTGAATGTTTATTGTTTTCCTGGTTTGCTTGGGATTTAGTCGAGGTTTGTACTGGGCAGATAATCGAATCTGTCAATTATTAGCTTGGATGCCCTGTGTCTATATGTTATGGAAACCTTAGAGTGATGACATTTTCAAGTTAAAATTGGTCAAGTTTGGACCAGATTAAACATGGAGTAATGTCTCTTTGTTGGTGTTAGGTTTTTGAGAACATCTCAACTTCCTGCTAATTACCCCTCATATATAGCGTGCACAGCAAATGAGAGTTATACGTTCTAAATCGTAGTAATTTTCTACTTAGTGTAATAAGCATCAACTCGTGTGCCCTTGTTTTTGTCAATTTTATTGGTAGTTTCAATGTTTTCCACTTAGTTAGGTGGGTATATCGATGCCTCTTTTTCTGTTTTTGAACCACTGTGGTCTCCCTATTATCACATGGAATTTGAGCTTACATGGGCTATTTGAAGTGTTTGTGACTGAAATACGTCATTTCAGTTTATGATATCTTTACGTACCTTCATTGATTGCATCTTGTTTGGCCAAGAGGACATGTATTATCTGATATGGAGTCTGGAAACGAGTTCATCATGTGTGAATACAACAGAGATGCTGACTCCTATAGGTGAACTATGCACCAACTCCAATTTTGTTTGTTCAAGTTTCAATACAATTGTGGTTGCAGTTCTTTGAACCTAAAGTATTTTTGATACCATGAGGTATATTGCTTACTAGAAAATGCATCTACTCGGTTCTAGGAAACAAGATATCGCAAAGTAAACTATATGAATGTGAATTGGCATTGGCATTGCTAAGTGTACTTCCTTATAATAGCCTGTATAAGTTCTCTTTTACGACTTAAGACACCTCTGGTGTAAATAGATAAAGCATTATCAATTTGTTTTTTTTCTTTCTCAAGGAAGCCCTATTTGTTCATTTGTTTTTTCTACCGTAGGTCACCTTGGTCAAACAAATATCATCCACCTCTGGAGGATGGGCAACAACCATCTGCAACATTCAGACAACTGGAGATTGAAGCAAATGATATCTTTGTTTACCGTGACCAGTGAGGTCCTTTACTTGCATCCTCTTTCTCACTTGCCATGCAAGTAATGCCAGCTTGAAGAGTTCAAATTTCCTTATTTGATTTTGTAGTAATTGCATTTTTTGTGCAAAACCAAATGATAGGTATTACGAAGGAGGCATTTCATCAGTATACATGTGGGAAGATGAGGATAATGAAGGTTTCATTGCCTGCTTTTTAATAAAGAAAGGTTAGCTTTTCGTTTTCGTTTTCGTTTTCCTTCTCTTATAGTGGACAAAAAGTATTTTTATCTGCCAAAAATTATATTTGAGGGAACTGATAAGCACAATTTTTTGAGGCTCAAGATGGCTCAAAAACTGGACAGGGTCGAAGGGGTTATTTGCAAGAAGGTGGATGGGATGCCATTCATGTTATCCAGGTGGGTAGTACGTGCTACATTTTTAAAAATTTATAATTGAAGTGATGGAGATGTTATACAAAATGCTTGTATTGTAACTGTTGTTGTCTTCTTATTTTTTTAAATATTTTTTGCGTTCATGGTTATTACTAGGAGATTTTTTGATCATGCTGAGATTATCTATTGAGTAGGTTGGGCCAGAGGACGACACAATGGCTCATTATTGCTCGACCAGTACAGTCATGCTCTCATTAACAACAAACGACGAATCCTCGGGCAATTTTAATTTATCGGGATCAATCAGAAGACAGGTACCTCTCTTCTGTATTAGTTTACGTTTGAACCTTTTAGGATTGCTAGGATGCTATCGTTTTAGACACTAGATAATTGTCTCTAGATATATCAGTTAAATTTCGTTTGGGTTATTCTAAGGAAGCACTCACTGGATATCTCAGGAGTTTGAATATGCTGTTTCTGAAAAATGTTCTAGTTCTTAAAGCTTTGGCTGAGTTGCCTACATTCTCAAAAACAAATCTTACCGTGATCACTGTACTGTTTATGTTTAACACTACACCATGTTGCAAGTCGTTCTTGAACCTTCAGCATTAATCTTATAGCAGCAACCAGAAGTCTTTTATGGTCATAGCTTCGTCTTAACTATATGTTTGATTCTGCAGATGAATCTGGACCTCACAGTTGCAGATGGTCACCTTTGTAACATGGGAAATATGATAGAAGAAATGGAAAGTAAGCTGAGGAACTCGCTGGATCAGGTATAATTTTAAGATTCTATTGCTTTTTTGAACTCTCTATGGAATGTGGGATAGATATATGTATCACTTATAGTAGTGGTGATATCACATATTTACTTTATTGTTGACTTCATTTGTATGTACGAAAAATCAATGATTGTTACAACCTTAACATTTAAGGTTTCTGTTAACTCTATAGTGCGCAGGTCACTGTTGCAGCCTTGCAGGACTATTTCGAGTTCATATAATGATTGGGACCTTGTTAAGGAGACTATTCAAGTCTTCGATAACCTGGTGGGACACTGTTACTTGTTAGTAGTGGGTTGGGATTATGGATGAAAAATGACTGAGTGTTGTGTTCTTACTTGTTTGATTTTTTTGGATTTTGTAGGTTGAGTATTATTTCAATAATGCAAATTTGGCGAATTCTTCGAAGCTTAGAAGTGGTTAGATTCATTTTTACTGTTTTCTGTGATCATGTCCTGCACATTAAAATCATATTTACGTGACCATTCACATGTTGTTTTGGTGCTGAGATCTGCATGTTGTAAGTGAATATGGGAAGAAGGCCGGGCATCAAAATCCATTCACCGAGTTAGATTTGGAATAATTATTGTTATGTATCATGTGTAGATGTAGTGTCTGTGGTTCAATCATTGCAACCATTTTCTTAATTAGATTAATATAGCGACTATTATTTTACTAAGTTTTTCTTATTTGGCCAAGAGATTTGGATTGTTGCCATCTGAGTTATGAACTGGTAACTATGTTCATTTATCTCTGTCATATTAGTATTATCCATGTTTTCCCTGGATTTTTCTTACTGTAAATTTAATTTCCAAATGGATGTGTCACATTAACTGATCATTATTGTTGTTGCAGAGAACACCCAAGCTGTAGAGACCTCACTGCATTTGAAGGTGGTCCTTAAAAATCTTGGATCCAATCATTTTCTTAGTGGGAAACTTAGTTAAGCAAAGATCAAGGCTCTCAACCAGCATTACCCGGATGGAGAAAAGTAAATGATTAGATAGTATTACTTTTTTTCTTTCTTGTAAATAGTGTAATTTTTTTAAGAAATGATATAAACTAAATTCTATGATACAATAAAATATAATCTAATTTTTAATTTTTAATTTTTAATTTGGTTCATAATTGTTCTGTATTAATTTTACTTTGGGATTATCTAAATCAGAATAACGAGCAACCAACTTGAGTAAAAACCTTTGATAGCTTAAAAGTTTAAGCAATCAATTTTAGACCAATTAATACCAAAAATCACTTTCATTTGGTAGTTTAAAAGTTTAAGCAATTAACATAAATCCAATCAAAATCAGAAATTATTTTTAGCAAGCAAAACTTTAGAAGCTTAAAACTTTAAGCAATCAACTTGAGTAAAAACTTTGCTACCTCAAAAGCTTGAGCAACCAACTTCAGACCAATCAAAATCAGAAATCTCTTTTAGCGAGCAAAACAATTTGATCGCTTAAAACCTTAACCAAGCACATTTAGCTCGAGTTGCTCCATGTATCTATCAACTAAGTATTTTAATTGCTTTAGAATGATTGGTATATCGGAAGCGATTGGTAGTTTACTTTCTACATTGGTTGGTCTACATGTTAAGCGATCACAGTTTTACTTGCTCCATGTTAGTTGGTCTAAATGTTAGGCTATGAGAAAAGTACTCGCCTTAGGTAAGTTGGTTTATTACTAGAGCGATTGCATGGTCGCTCAAGGCTTTGACATATATGGCTTTGGGCAACCAACGAGCGAGTGCCACTTTTAGTCGCTATAAAGGTTATAGCGACTAAAAAGGGGCTTTAAGCGACATAAAACGAGTAGTCGCTTAAACCCATTTTTTTGTAGTGACATATTTTCTTTAGTACATATCAATATATACAGTTGGATAAATATGTATTTTTGGATCATCTATTCTATTTCCTTCAGTACATATTTCCTCCCAGTATATATCAATATGTACCGTTGATCAATATGTATTGTAAGGTCATATACTTTTTTCTTCAATACATATCAATATGTATTGAAGGATCATACATATTTTCCTTCAGTATATATATCAATATGTATTATTGGATCAATATGTAATGTGGGATCATATACTTTTTCCTTCAGTACATATTAAGATATGTGAAGGATAAATATGTACTGTTTTTGGCGACTAATATAGATCTTCTTCTTCTTTTGTTTTTCTACTACTTCTTTTGTTTTTCTCTTTTGTTGGTGGTGTAGGAATACTATTTTCTTCTTTTACTAATTGATTTCTTCAATTTTGTTGAAGGAGCATGATCTGAAAAAAGATATATTTTTGTTGATGATTTTGATTTTGATTTCGTTTTTCGTTGATGAATTTTTGGTATTTCAGATCTTTTTTTGTTGATGAATTTTGTTATTCAATTTTTGTTTTGTTGTTGAATTTTTGGTATACCGATATATTATTTTATATTTTTATTTAGATTTTTCTATTTTGATGAGATCATACACTTTTTCCTTCATTACATATTGATATGTACTGTTTTAAAAACATGAATTATGTTTTTAGCCAATAGATAGTGATATGTACTGTATATATTAATGTGAACTAGGTTTTTACTCAGTACACTGAGTAATATGAGATATGTATTGTCGGTTATGTATTGAGTAATAAGAGATATATATTGTAGGATCACCATGTGAGAAATAAAATTGGAAAACATTCGTGAAATAAAAACATTTGTGGCTAATTCCTTAAAATAATTTTCTTCAACAGATTTGGGAGAGATTTTTTCTTCTATTATTTACTTGTCTGATTTTTTGTTCTTTTGTTCTTGTTCTCAATATTTGTTTTGTTTAGATCTGGATTTCTCAATAGATTTTGTGATGGTTTCAATGGATTTTTGTAATAATTTCAGCAAATCTAGGTTTTTCTCGTTGATTATCTTCGATCTTGTTGACGATTAATAGGAAGATCACTTCAATATTAGGAGAAATAAGGTAAAAAATGATGAGAAGGATTTAGGGACTGTACAGAGAAAACTCATTTCTGGAAGAAGAAGAAGAAGAAATAACGAAGAATAGGGGAAAAAGTGATTTATTCACATGCGAGTTGTAATGGGCACGAAGGTAATTTTGTGTTTTTAAAAGCTTTTTGGAACTCAGACTAAATGCTTTTTCTGGATGGACCATAGATTAAACGGATCTGGATATTTTGGACCAACCAGTAAATTTCCCTTACCCAAACTACCCTTGTTTACATTCTAACATGGGCTTTGTCACCGGGCTTCACCCATGAAGCGAAATTACCTTCACACCTTTTTTTTTTCTTTTTTTCTACCCTAAAAAAAGGGTTTAATCACAAATCAGTTGTAGTATTGTTTTTGCTCTAAATGCTATTATGGTTTGATGATGAAAATTTGATGTACTCTATCTGTTTGTTAAAAGTTCTGAACCCATTTTCTTTTTTTGGTATTTGCAATATTATTCTGTTTAGATTGATGGGGAAAGCTACAGTCGGTCGTTGGAATTCCAAAGTGGAAAAAAAATGCTTCAACAGCTCGATCAACAACACAAAATGGGTTTCATTTCTAGGGAATCATAATTTCCCATTTTTCAATAGAACCCCGAAAAAAAAAGACTGTTTGGGTTGTTCGTCATCTCTTCCAGGTTCCCTAAGACTGATTCCAACTCCAATACTGCCCTTCAAATACCTTAGAATTCTCTTAACTAGAAGCATATGTATATCAGTTGGGGAATGCATAAACTGAGAAACATATGTAACAACAAAACATATATCAGGTCTTGTTAATGTTAGATATTGTAGACTTCCCACCAAATTCCTATTCTCAGCTGGATCAGACAATAACTCCCTATCATGAATATAAACCCTATTAGCCTCAACTACAGGTGTTGAACAGGGTTTGCACTCCAATAGTTAATCCTTTGTTAGTAATTCAATAGTATATTTATTCTAAGTTAATAACAAAGTATCAGATGTTCTTAAAGCTTCGTTACCAAGAAATAACTAGGTCTTTATGGGGTAGCTACTTTGTGGGTTAACTAGGAAAATGCAACTCCAATTTTTCCCTTCAAATACCTAGTCTTTGGGTGATATGGGGTAGCTACTTTGTGGGTAATACCATATTTCTTCATCAAAAGCCTAAATGGTCGATTAAAAAAGTGTGACCCTCCATTACTAGTTATAGCTCGCGGTGTATCAAAACGTGCAAATATGTTATCGTTCAAAAACTGGAACACAAATTTGTGGTCATTTGTTCTACATGAAACCACCTCAACCTACTTAGACACATAGTCTACAACGACAAGGATGTAAAAATAACCAATAGAATTAGGAAAATGACCTATAAAATCAATGCCCCACACATCAAAGACCTCAATAACAAAAATAGGGTTCAAAGGCATCATATTTCTACGGGAAATGGTTCCTAACTTCTGGCAACACTCACAAGTAACACAATAATGGTGGGTGTCTTTAAACAAAGAAGGTTAGTAGAATCCACACTATGATATCTTAGCAACGGTTTTCTTAGTACTAAAATGACCCCCACAAGCATGATCATGAAAAAAGGAAATAATACTGGACTTGTTTACCCCAATATTAGGGCTTGAAAAAAGGAAATAATACTGGACTTGAAAAAAGGAAATAATCCACACTGCAATATCTGGTCTGGACAATACTTGAGCAGATAACGATCATCCCCAAAGAAATGCTTAACCTCATCTAAAAAACCTAGAACGATCTTTTTTACCCCAATGTTGGGGCATTCGACCAGTAATAAGATAGTTCACTATATTCGCTTACCAAGGTAATCGGGAAACAAGGAAAAGTTGTTCATCAGGGAAACTGTCCCTCACATGGGGGGAATCATCAAGGGAATCAAAAACAAGCCTAGACAAGTGTTCTTCTACTACATTTTCTTCACCCTTTTTACCTCTAATTTCTAGAGAAAATTCTTGTAACAAAAGGATCCATCTAATCAATCTAGGTTTAGTATCCTTCTTGGACAGAAGATACTTCAAAGCAGCATGATCAGTAAATACTATGACCTTAAAACCTAAGAGATAAGATCTAAACTTGTCTAAGGAAAAAACAATGGCTAATAATTCCTTCTCTGTGGTGGTATAGTTCAGTTGGGCATCATTCATAGTTTTGCTAGCATAGTAAATCACATGGTAATTTGTTTTCTCGTTGACCTAACACAAAATAACATAATTTGAAGCATCACACATGATTTCAAAGGATAGGTTCCAGTTAGGTGCCTGGACTATGGGGGTGGTTGTGAGTAAGGTCTTAAGCTTCTTGAAAGCCTCTAAACAAGCATCATCAAAGACAAAATTAACATCTTTTGCAAGTAATATGCAAAAAGGTCTAGAAATCAAGCTAAAATCCTTAATGAATTGACGATAAGAACCTTCATGCCCTAAGAATGACCTAATATCTTTTAAGGTTTTGGGAACCTGTAAATTCTTAATAAGGTCAACTTTGGCTTTATCTACCTCTATACCCTTAGAAGATACAATATGCCCTAAATCAATTCCTGATCGAACCATGAAATGACATTTCTCCCAGTTAAGCACTAAATTCTTTTCCTTACATCTAGTCAACACTAATGTCAAATGATGTAAGAACTTATGAAAAGAAGAACCAAACACTGAAAAATCATCCATAAAGACCTCTAAAAACTGTTCTACCATGTCATAAAATATGTTCATCATGCAGCACTGAAAAGTAGCGGGCGCATTACACAACCCGAAAGGCATACGTATATACGCAAAGGTACCAAAGGGACATGTAAAAGTATTTTTCTCTTGGTCTTCTGGGCAATACCAATCTGATTATAACCATAGTATCCATCTAACAAGCAATAATGACTATGTTCATATAATCACTCTAGCATTTGGTCGATGAAAGGAAGGGGAAAATGGTCCTTCCATGTTACCTTGTTTAATTTTTTATAGTCAATACAAACACGCCACCCCATGGTCACTCGGTTTGGGGTTAAATCATTGTTATCATTCTAGACTACAGTGATACCTGATTTCTTGGGAACAACCTGAACGAGGATGACCCACTTACTGTCTTAAACGGGGTAGATAATACCTCCGTTTAACAACTTAAGCATCTCAGTTCGAACTACTTTTTTCATGTTAGGGTTCAGTCGATGTTGCATCTTCCTAGAAGGTTTGGTGGCATCCTCTAAATAAATCTGATTTATACAAACAATAGGACTTATACCCTTAATGTATGCTAAGGTCCACCCTAAAGCTTCCTTGTTGTCTTGAAGTACGATCTCTAGCCTACTTTCTTGATCGCTATCCAAGTCGGATGCTACAATTATAGGCAAATTCTCAGATAGGCCTAAAAAACACATATTTCAGAGTATCTGACAATGATTTGAGGTACAATTTAGGAGGCTCTTCTAAAGAAGAATTTAAGGTGGAATTAAAAACTGGAAGGATCTGTGAAAGTAGAGGTTTCATTTTCTTTTTCTAAGAAGATTGGGAGCATCTGTATGGTCCCAGGTTTTAACTCGTAGTTTTCTTGAGTTGCATATAACTTGATGCATGATGAACGATAAGTCCTAGCGGGATTCAATACATCTTTTAAAGTTGCCATTTCTGGCACATATGGAAAACTAGGAATAACTTCTTCACTAAGAGACAAGTTCTCAAAACTAAAGTTTCCAAAAATAGGGCTCTGAAAAGAAGGGTTTCCTAAATTCTCAATTTCAAAAACAGAGTTTCTATTCTCGTCACTAATCAAATGACCAATAGAATCTCTTCTCCACTTTAATTTACGCTAACAGAGTAACCAACACAGTCCTTTTGAATGACTTTATTATAAGCTCGTTACCCTATTGGTCTCTTTCTAGTCAAATTTTAAGGATTAAGTTCGCGTTAGGTAATGTGTTCCTAACGCGGAAAAGAAGGAAGCAGTGATGAAATCCGAGTCCTTATCTTATATAGCAAGTCTTTTTCCTTTACCAGGAAATAAATCCGTATTCATTTCCTTAACATATATGCATACGAAGGAATACAGTAAACCCACTTGCAGGGGATTCGTTGGTTATTCGAGTCTTACCTCCCGTACCATACGGGGGATGAATCAGTTATAGTCGACTCAGGCCACCTAATCCTGTGTCCGTGTACGAACCCGAGGGGCTGAGACACTATCGTAATTTTAGTCCTTTCCTGTTGTAGTTTATATTTAATTTACCCTTCCGTAGGGTTTAAGAATAATAATTTCCAAAGTTCCAAATTAAATTCCAAAGGTATCCAAAAGTAAAAGAAACATTACAAAAATAATAAAAGATTTCCTAATACAATTTTCTAAAAAGAGAAACAAATAAAATTCTTTGTCTTGTTTTCCGTTCTTTTAGCTTTAACTTTTAACTCCAGGTCTTTAAACACCAAAATATTGTGCTCAATTTCCTTTCAATCCAAAATTCAAAGCATGTAGCAAAAAGATAAATACCTAAAGAAACATAAATAGAACAAAGTAAAAATAATACTAAAAACAAAAATAAAAACCTAAAAATAAATCTAAACTTTAAATGTAAGGACAAGTCTGCATCGTCGGCACCAAAAATTGATGTGGATTGTAGATGCTAGTAAAAATGGGTTTGTTTTAGAGCTTGTGAAGATTTGGTTTTAGGCCTAAATTTCTAATTCTAAAATAGAAAGCTGCAAAACAATGTCGCATAACTCAAACCACCCTCAAAAGATTGGTACATAACTCAAAAAGTGTTAGGGAAGAAGAAAAATACAAAAAGAAACAAAACAGTGAATCTGTAAAGCTATACATACGTTACAGATTAATTGTTACAGTAGAATCTCAAGATAAATGTTATAAGATGGAGATAAACATTGCAAAACAATTGAAGAAACCGTGGCAGCGAGGTCGAAGAAACCGTTATCGTAGCCTTTGTTCTTCGTGTTCTTCAGCAGCAGCAAAGAAGAATTCCCAGGAGTGATTTTTCTTTCTTCTCTTGGTCATCTGAGCTTGACCCAAACTCTCGTCCCCTTCCGTGACTCCACAACACCTATTTATAAACCACAACAACCAAAAATATCTCACAAAAGATTCTCATTTAATTTCTTGCAGTTATGGATATAATTCTTCTTTCCTTTTATTTTTTATTCACGTGTTGTCTGTGCAGATGACAAATCTTTCCCCAGCTTACAGAATAAAATCCAGGATAATATATCTTCTCCCAATCACTGCGTATCTTCCAAATAAAATAAAATAAAATCGATAATTCTTACTTCCCTGTGATGACGAGATTAAAATAAAATCCAGACCAACTACCATCCCCATTTTAGCGTAACAGGTCCACACCAAATCTTATCCATGAAAATCTCCACAACAATCTTTCAAAAATATTCCAAAGAAAACTCATTGTTAACTGAATTTTCAAACAAAAATTTCTCGTCATTTTATATTTAAAGAGGAAGAAGAAGAGATGCCCATATCCAGAACAGGAGTGCCTTTATCACTAGGATGCCCTTAGTAATTTGTGGGGATGCCTTTAATAATTTTTCATGGGGGTGCAAACATCACTTTTCAAGTCAATTATCCATAAAAGTTTATTTCTGCAAAAACACCAACACACATATAAAATATTATAATAAGTACAAAATGAGTACCAGCAAAACAAATAATTTATAAAAATTTAGACACAAAAATGTTTCTATCATCAAGTTACTTAAGTCTCTCTTCACATTAAACTATCACTATAATCAGTAAGTAACAAAACTTGGTAATAAAACCCCTAAATGATTTTTGTGTACATACATATCAATTCAAGTACATTTGATCGCTTAACCTTCTTGTTGCACTAGTTATTAAAAGATACTTTATACCTCGATATCCATATGACTATGGTATACTAGTGTATTATGATTCTGATATTTTCAAAACCAGATAATATATTCGACATGATTTAAAAATCACTATAGAAATTGCTAATACACAAATAATAACCAATCATGTGATTCACACCAATTGATACTACACAGAGCATATATAATCAAAGTGATTTATAACACAATGCGTAAATCATACATAACTGATTCAACATATAATTATTCGTTAGCAATGTGATATTAAACTAACACATATGAAAGATTATCAATTTAAGTCACAAAAATCAATTTGTTACTTGTTCTAAATTGTTTATGAGAAATATTTAACCTAAATTTGAAATCTCAAGTCTATTGTGGATAAAAGAACTCACTAGTACCGGTTTTTCATGTTATATCCAAGGTGACAAAGTACCACTATAAATGGTTGCAATATCTAATAGTAATCTAGAGCTAATATACAATTATTGATATTTTGGACAAACATGCGCAACGTTTTTACAAACACCATATCTCACAAACCACAACATCTAGATCTATAAACATCGTTTGAATCACCATTTCAAAAACTCATGGTTACCCCAGAAAAACTAATTTAGTAAACAATATTTTTCAGCCAGTCAGAGTTTTTTCAGAAACGTTTCTCAATTTTGTAAAGTACCTAAATAATTTTACAACTCCAAAAATTCTGAAATTTGGTGTAGGTGACTATCAAGATGTCTACTATATTAGATTAAAAGGATGTATCAAAATTCCTTCTAAGTTGAGAGATATACTCAAAACTCTACAACTAACCAAAAAAATTAAAAAAAAATTCCATTTCACAATTAACATCATTTTTTTTCCAATATAATATCAACGTCAGCGATTCACAAACTGATCATTCATTTATGATTATTACTAAATCTAATGTCTTAATATGGTTGAGTGCAATAATAAAAAATAAAGAAAAATCAAATAAAGAAAAGTTATTTGATACTTAGCTTCTTAATGGAAGTGATTTTTCAAAACGGATGAGCTCCTCGTATCTCCGCAACAACAATATGGTATGCAACAAAACTTTAGAAAAACAGAGCGAGTCACGTGTTCAACACGATGTCCTTAAGACATTAGCGCCCAACTACAGTCAAGAGTGATGATATTGCCTTCACAGGGCGGATATCTCCAGGATAAAACATTCTACTACACCCACTACTAGCATATTAACAGATGCTCAACTTGAGCTTGACAACTCCGAAAAACCCTTAAGAAAAATCTCAAAAACTTGAGAAAGATAATAAAAATTTATTATTCATGTGGTCTCTCCAAAAATATGGAGAAACATTTTTCCCCTTTTTATTATATCAAAATAGGTTGAGAAAAACTTGTTTATATAATAACCTAGTACACCTTAAGAAGAGGGATTTCCCCGATGTGGGACTAATAAATTTATATAGGTTCTTGAAACAACTTAAGATTGAAAACTCCCTGATGTGGGACTAATATTTTTTTCATTCACAAAAGAAAACAATAATTTATTTGTTTTTTTAAAACCTTAAAATTCATATTTTATATATTGTTTTCCAACAAAAATTAAGACAAAAATCAATGAAAATGAGAAAAATAAGACTTACTAATGAGAGGAAAATTGGAGAAGTCATTATGACAATCGAATAACTATATCATTGTCAGAACTTTGAGTATTTCTTCAGCTATCACAAAAGCTCTTTCAATCTCTAGCAACTAACAATCTTCAGGGACATAACAACTTCTTTTCTTGCTTTTTAAAAAAACACATTGATTAGTAATTACTACTTGTGCAAACTAAAGACTAGATAAATACAGTAGTATTTTCAACAAAAACATAAACAAAAATGAAAATATAATCTAGGAATGTATGAAATATAAAGAGATTAAAACTTAGGTGAACAATAATACGATTCGAGTGTAGTACATTCTAAACATGGGTTTTATCACCTTCCACATGATATTCCATTATAGATTGAAGAAGATGAAGACGACTCTGTGTACTGATGGAGGAAGAGTGAGAGTGAGAGTGAGTTAGTGAGAGAGAAAGAGGTGGAACTGAAAGGAGTTAACTTCACAAGTTGGAGTCCAATTTTGTGCACACTCCTTTAAAGAGTGTGCACATGACAAACTAATCTCACTGGTCTATTAAACATGTGATTTATATCATATTTTACATTTAATTTCGAAATCACCCTTCCGTCTATAATACACAGACATCCGAAGAGAGAGAGAGAGAGTGGGTTTTCTTCTTCGATCTTCTTGGTTTTCATTTTTTGTGTTTGGATTTGGTTGATAATAACTGTCGAAAACGAAAGATGCATGCATCTTACTCCTCTTTTTTTTGATCTATATTTTTTAACTAAAAATGAGAAGAGATCGAGATCTAGTGATGGTGAAGAAGAAGAAGAAGAAGAAGAAGAAGAAGAAGAAGAAGAAGAAGAAGAAGGAGATACAAATTCATCAATTTTTGAATTTTGTTCAAACTTTTTAATCTTCTTCATGTTGATTTGATATTCAATGTTGGAAGATGAAGGTTTGCCTATTCAAACAATGCGATTTAGTCGATTAAGGTGATGATTACTCCTCTTTTATGTTTTGGGTTAGTGTTATTTACATATTTTTTTATGATTAAAGGTTATTTATTTCAATATGTACATATTTTCTTTAGCACATATAATATATACAGTTGGATCAATTATGTATTGTTGGTTCATCTACTCTATTTCTTTCAGTACATATTTTCCTCCAGTATATATCAATATGTATTGTTGATCAATATGTACTGTAGGGTCATATACATTTTTCTTCATTACCTATTTTCCTTCAGTACATATCAATATCTACTGAAGGATCAAACATATTTTCCTTCAGTACATATCAATATGTATCGTTGGTTCATACATATTTTCCTTCAGTATATATCAATATGTATTGTTGGATCAATATGTAATATGGGAACATATACTTTTTCCTTCAGTACATATCAATATGTTTTAAGGATAAATATGTACTGTTTTTGGCGACTAATATAGATCTTCTTCTTCTTTTGCTCTTCTACTACTTCTTTTCTTCTTTTCTTTTAATGGTGGTGTAGGAATACTATTTTCTTCTTCTACTAATTGATTTCTTCAATTTTGGTGAAGGAGCATGATATGAAAAAAGATATGTTTTTGTTGATGATTTTGATTTTGATTTCGTTTTTCGTTGATGATTTTTTGGTATTTCAGCTCTGTTTTTGTTGAAGAATTTTTGGTATTCGATTTCGTTTTTGTTGTTGAACATTTGGTATACAGATTTGGTATTTTAAATTTTTATTTAAATTTTTCTATTTTGATGAGATCATACACTTTTTCCTTCATTACATATTGGTATGTACTGTTTTAAAAACATGAATTATGTTTTTAGCCAATAAATAGTGATATTTAATGTATATTAACGTGAACTAGGTTTTTACTCAGTACACTGAGTAATATGAGATATGTATTGTCGGATATGTACTGAGTAATAAGAGATATATATATTATAGGATCACCGTGTGAGAAATAAAACTGGAAAATATTCGTTAAAAAAAAAACATTTGTGGCTAATTCTTTAAAATAATTGTCTTCAACTGATTTGGGAGAGATCTTTTCTTCTTTCTTCTACTTGTCTGATTTTTTGTTCTTTTCTTCTTGTTTTCAACATTTCTTTTTGTTTAGATCTGAGTTTCTCACTAGATTTTGTGATGGTTTCAATGGATTTTTGTAATAATTTCAGCGAATCTAGGTTTTTTTTGTTGATTATATTCGATCTTATTGAAGATTGATTAGGAAGATGATAAGAAGGATTTAGGGACTATACAGAGAAAACTCTTTTCTGGAAGAAGAAGAAAAAGAAGAAATAGCGAAGAATAAGGAAAAACTTGATTTATTCACATGTGAGTTGTAATGGGCACGAAGATTATTTTTTATTTTTTAAAAGCTTTTTAGACCTCCGACTAAATGCTTTTTCAGGATGGACCATAAATTAAACGGATCTGGATATTTTGGACCAACCAGTAAAATTCTTTAACCGAAACTATCCTTGTTTACATTCTAACATGGGTTTGTCACCGGGCTTCACCCATGAAGCCAAATTACCATCACACCATTTTTTTTT
>JAJJMC010004572.1:122305-137452 GCA_023531435.1 Papaver californicum | reverse complement strand
ATCCAGCACCATCTCCAATGAAACGTCAAAACGACAATTTCTTTAATATGATTGATATGATATCTGCACTTTCATATCTTCTTATCCATCAGTAAAAAATATAGAGGATTGTTTATTTTCTTTCATGCTTAAATAATTTAATGAAGATTTAAGTAGTTGTTTGATTGCGTTTTTCCTTAAGTAGATATTGACGAACATGGATTTTCTAGTCTTTTACTTATTCTTGATGGAATGGATTTTTAGTCTTTATAAAATATTTGGTATATGGCTAGTACCAACTAAGTTGATTACACTGATATTATAATTGTATCAAACCTTGTTTGCTTGAATTATATGCTTCTAGAAATAATCGGAGGTATCTACATGGTTTAGCTAGAGGAGTAATCAGTTCTGATCTCTCCTCTAGCCAAGTCAAAGGTTTTGGCCATATTATAACTAAGTCAAACGTTTTCTATCCCCATAGTACTTGTTTTTGAACTACATTAAATTATAGCCAAGTAATTTTTCTCATCATAGTGCTTGGTTTAATAGCATCTAACTAGAGTTTCAAAACGACTAAGAGAGAAAGATGGTAGCCTAAATTCGATCAACTGTGATAGATAGAATTCCTTGTTTCTTTTTTTTTTATGCTAAGAGAAATCCTCGTTTGTATCGACTCTTCTCAGTTCTCTCTCACCTTTCTCTTTACATTTGTCTCACTTGTTATTACAGAGATTGATAATTTTGGAAGATAATAGTTTTGGGAAAGATTTTTCAGAATTTTAATACAGATAATAGAATGTCTTAAATGGTTGCAAATACAGACAGACTATATAAAGAGAGAGAGAGAAAGACAGCTGGTTAGACCAGTCAACAACAGTCAAGTTAAGAATGACTAACACACAAAAATAATAGAAAATAAAATGACACTCCTAATACACCTCCTCAAACTTAATAATATTACATTATTCAGTTTGAAAGTGAAACACAAAAAGAACATAAAAAGAACTAAGGCTCACAGTAGTGCCAACAACAGGAGCTAAAGAAGATCCCAATAACAACAACATAAGCTTTAAAAACAAAGGAGAACATAATCCCTTGGTAAATAATTCTGCCAACTGATCTTTAATTGCAACATGATGAAGCTTTAAGAACCCAGAGTCTACCAACTCTCTCACAACATGATAATGTGCTTCTATATGTTTGGACCTGACATGAAAAACAAGAATAGTAGCCAAAGAAATGATACTTGTATTATCACAGTAAAGATCCACAGGACCCTGCAAAGGAATATGCAACTCTTTTAAAGCATATGACACCTATTGTAACTTTGCAACAACCACTGTTAATCATTTGTACTCTGCCTCAGTAGAAGATTTGGAACTGTTTTTTAAAAGACCAGGCAATTATAGAAGAACCTAAACAAACCACATAGCATGAAGTAGATCTTCTTGTGTCAGGACAACCAACCCAATCTGAATCTGTGAAAACCTTCAGACACTGTAAATCACCATCCCTAAGACTGATTCCAACTCCAATACTGCCCTTCAAATACCTAAGAATTCTCTCAACTAGAAGCATATGTATGTCATTTGGGGCATGCATAAACTGAGAAACATATGTCACAACAAAACATATATCAAGTCTTGTTAATGTTAGATACTGTAGACTTTCCACCGAATTCCTATACTCAACTGGATCAGACAATAACTCCCCATTATGAATAGAAACCCTATTGGCCTTAGCTACAAGTGTTGAACATGGTTTGCACTCCAATAGTTAATCCTTTGTTAGTAATTCAGTAGTATATTTCTTCTAAGTTAATAGCAAAGTATCAGATGTTCTTAAAGCTTCGTTACCAAGAAAATAACTCAAGTACCCTAACTATTTCATGAAGAACTTAGAACTTAAAGATTTAACCAAATCATCTATTAAGCTAGTAGAACTACCAGTCAACAAAATGTCATCCACATATAACAATAAAACTAGCATATCAGATTCATGAGTATAAATGAACATAGATTTATCACTCACAGACTTTAAGAAACCATAAGAAAGAAGAAAAGAACTAAAGGTATGAAACCAAGACCTTGGTGCCTGCTTCAAACCATACAAAATTTTCTTCAACTTACAAACATAAGAGGGATAATATGGATAAATAAATCCCTGAGGTTTGTCCATACACACCGTTTCATCTAAATTTCCATGCAAGAAAGCATTGGAGATATCCAATTTTCTAACAGACAAATTTTGAGTAATATCAATAGTGATAACAATTATTATCATAAGAAATTTGACTGCAGGACTGTATGTGTCATGAAAATAAACCCCTTCTAGTTGATTATATCCTTGTGCCAATAATCTAGATTTGTATCTATCCACTGACCCATATTCTTTTAATTTCACTCTATAAATCCACTTACAACCTAAAGTATTCATCCAAGGTTCTGGAGGTACATATTCTCATGTATCGTTTTCAACTAAAGCACCACTTTCGCCTTCATAGAAGAGATCCAATGTGGTATTTTAGAAAAAAATTTAAAACTCTTTGGCTCATTATGTTAGTCAATAAAGAAGTAAATGCACCATGAAGTGGATGTTTAATAGAGTAATGTGATACCTGATCAGGATAAGATTTTGGCTTTGAAATACCACTTTTAGATCTAGTAAGAAAAGTACCAGTGGGAACAGGTTCAATGACAGATTGAATTTTAGAAATAACATAAGGTGAATCAACATATAAAATTGCAGGTACATGAGAGACAAAAGAAGAAGATGAATTGGAATTAATGGATGTAAAATAGAAATTATGTTCATCAAAGACAATATGTCTTGATATACGAGTCTTTTTAGAAACTGGATTATAATATTTGTAGCAAAATCTGGTGAAGAATGAATAACACTTCATAAAAAGACTTATAGGCCAAAATTTTGGTTGGAGTTCTATTGATTAGGTATGTTGCAATAAGAAAAACATCATACCAAAACTCCTTTGGACAAAAAGCATAAAAATACATCGTATTACCCATTTCAGTAATGTGCTTATGCTTTCTTTCAACTAGGTCATTATGTTCAAGAGTTTTTGGACATGAAATTCTAATCAAAATACCACTTGACTCAAGAAAAAACTTAAATGGACCTTTAACAAGCTCAGAAGCACCATCTACTTGAAAGGTTTTTACTTTTGTGAAAAACAGATTTTCAGTTAAACTCTTGAAATGAGAGAAACATGTGATAGCATCAGACTTTAAAATCATTGAATATATCCAGTGAAAACGGCTGAAATCATCTATGAATACTGTGTAATATCAAAATCCAGATAATTAAGGTACATGAGATGGTCCCGATACATCACAGTGAATAATAGATAAAGGTTAAGTTGCATGAGATGCAGATAAATGAAATGGAAATCTCTTGCTTTTAGTAAGTTGACATGGATGACATAAAAAGGATGCAAAGGTAGAATTTGGCATAATATGCTTTTAAATTGTAAAAGATGCAGAATATGAGTTGATGGATGACCTAGTCTAGCATGCCATACTCCAGAAGAAGCAACAAGAGAGGTATCAAAGGAGTAATGGAATATATTTGACGAAGTAGAAAGATTTATGATAGGATATAGATTATAAAGCAATAACACCTTGAGACAAAAAAATATTATCAACCATGCTTATAATCTCATAACCAAATGGATCAAACACAAAATAACATCAATTATCCTTTGTAAACTTTGCAATAGATAAGGGATTATGTTTAAGTTCAGGAACTAGCAATACATTGTTTAGTCTAAAACTAGTTTTAGGTGTTTACAGAAAAGAAGTTCCAGTTAAAGTGATAGGTAGTTTTTCTTACCATTTCCCATTATGACTATCTCCTTGCCAACATAAGAAGAAGTATTCTGAAGTAAAACACCATCACCAGTCATATGAGAAGAAGCACCACTATCAGACAACCATGTAGACCTAGAAGGATTGTCACTAATGTCAGCAACGTTGACATTAAGAGTAGAAAAAACTTGCTCAACCTCAGCCATATTTGCAACACCACCAGAAGTATCCACATTCTTTGGAGGAGCATAACGAAATAAACAACTACTTGCATAATGTCCCATTTTACGACAGATTTTACATTCAACCGTCGAGTAATCATTTTGTGGTCTTCAAACTCCACCAGAAGCAAGAATAGTATAAAACTTGAAGTAGATTCAGTAGTAAATGTACTATGAGTAAATCCTGAGGTATTTTTATGATTCTAAGATTTCCTAAAATTAGTACCACCATTTCTTGCACCAGAATGAACATTCTTAGTATAAAATACAATTGGATTTTGAGAATCAAACATTTCTGTAGATGATTGATATTTCCTATTAAGCCACTTCTCATGAATTAATAACATAGCACTAAGCTAAGAGAAAACATAAGATGATTCTCTATTGTTGATAGACACATTTATGTGTCTTATTTGCTCTCAACTTTTATCGTGTTAGAACTTATTTTGTAGTAATATTGTGTTTTATGTATTTATAGGTATTTCTGGGAAATGAACATTGTTGGAAAAATTGGCTTAAAAAACTACTAAAGACAACCTGAATTGATAAAGGCACCCGAACAGTGGATATGAGCACCCCCTCTTCTTCACGGTTCAAAAACCATTTGGGCAGGAAAATTTGTTTTGAATACAAAGATATCCTATATCGATTTTGGATGAGATTTTCACGTGATTTCTGGGATTAAAATCAGAGAGAATTGTGGCCATATCAAGTGTGATTATACATGACCAAAAGATACGTGAAAGAATCGACATATCTTGTGAGATTTATGTGAAAAATGACGAGCTTTTATTCTCTCGGTGATTTGAAGTAAATTAGATATTAATTGAAATTTTGTTCTCGAGTCTTGTAAGGGAATAGCTTCAATGTTCAGGAAAGAAAAATCAAGATAATCGTGGTTGAATCAATAGAAAACTAGAGAAGATTTTCCCAGATATTATTCTCTCTTAATAGAGAATTCTGTGAAGATTAAATGAGAGGATTTGGGAGATGTTATGGGTGTATAAAAGAGTGTCGAGGGTCATAGAGTGATCAGAGAGGATTGGGGAGAGATCAGGAGGCAAACATAGTACAAAAATTCAACTCAAAAAAATTCATGTTGCTGCTACTGTGAAGAACACGAAGAACAGGCTACGACAATGGAATCTTCAACCAATAGGCCACATTTTCTTCATCAGTTTGCAACGAATATTGTCGCGTTTGCAACGTTTGTTTCCAGTTGTAACAGTTTCTTCAACCTGTTTGTAACGATTATTATCACGTCTGCAATATTTATTTTCAGCCCTTCTGTAACAGTTAGCATGTAATGTCTATAAACGTTGCAAACTCATTTTTTTTATTTGTTTTACTTCATTTCTATCATTTGTAAACATGTTTTAGAGCCATGAACTATAATTTTGAGCAAGTGATTAATATGAGGAACTAAACCCCATCTCTGAGGCGACGGAGGAAGCTAGTTTCCAAAGATTATGTGGTAATTTATTTAACTAATTTCTCTAATTTATTTATCATTAGTTTACTTGGTTAAAAATTTATTTAATGATTTTTTTAAGCAATTATGATTTCGTTAGATGGTACATGCTTTGGCCTAGGTTTTAGATGTTCCATGTTTTTGTTATACAATTGTTATTTTGAAAATCTACTTGTTGCAAAATTTTAGAATCAAATTAAATGTTAGAATTACATAATTATAATTACTGAATTTAATCACTTTAAAAATTAGAAAATAGTGGAATCCTAGCCTCAGTTCTCTCTCAACTTTGTTAATAATCTTACTTGAATTTTGCTATTTTTAGTCTTAGAAATTAGATTTAAAAACAAATGTTCATTAAGTCTTGAACGAACCATTATTTACCACTATTACGAAAAATATCAATTGTAAGATGAAATCAAAAATTCTCATAATCCCTTCCTAGACCATTCAATATATGCATAGTGAAATCAGCATCACTTACCTTCTCCCCAATTGCAGACAAAGAATCAGCTATTGTCTTGATCTGTTGAAGATAAAGAAGAATCGATTGATTACCCCTATGAATGTTATTGAGTTGATTACAAAGCATACCTCTACGAGCATCAAATTGTTGTTTGAATGTTGTTTCAAGAAGTAACCATATGTCTCTTGATGATGATAATCCAAGAACATCACTAGATATTGTTGATGTATACGTCGTTTTCAAACAACTTACAACGAAGCGATCTAGTTTTTTCCAATAAATCCATCGTGGATTTGGTGCAGGAAAACCATTTGTGAGAATCTCAGAAGGAGGTTCTTGAATTTTTTCCATTTATATATCCATATATATCTGTTGAGATAAGAATCGACTCAAGTTGATCTTTCCATAACAAGTAATTGGTTGAATCAAGCTTGATTGAAATGAAATTTGAGATATTAGTGAATGGAAGAGTAAAATTTGTTGAAACATCATAGTCAGTAGTGGCATGTGTAAAGTTTGTATTCAAGCATTATTTTTTCGATTAGCCATACTTCTAGTAATAAGCATGAAAATTGATGAAGGTTTGCAGTAAAATGAATCAAGAAAATCAAGATTCAGAAGCAAAGGATATGAAAAATATGTTGTAAAAGATACTGAAACAGATGTAATAACTTAGAAAAATTTAAGGAGATGATGATTCAAAAAAAAATTAATTGAAAAATGATTATGAAAATGATTAATGGATCGGTACTTAGTGTGATACCATGTTAATTTTTGAAGATAATAGTTTTGGGAAAGGTTTCTTAGAATTTTATTACAGATAATATAATGTATTAAATGTTTGCAAATACAGACATACTATATAAAGAGAGAGAGAAAGACAACTGGTTAGACCAGTCAACAACAGTCAAGTCAAGAATGCTAACACACAAAAATAACAGAAAATAAAATGACACTCCTAATAGAGACAAAAAAACTCAAAGACAAAAAAATCGGGTTAATTGATGTTTGGTACTCAGGTTTTGACCAGGTTTAGTACTTGGTCTATTATATGTCCAACGGTAGGGCTTGGTACCTGGACTAACGGCTGACTAATATTGACTACTATTGACTATTGTTGACTAGATTTTAATTAATTTTATATATTAAATTATATGAGATTACAAATATATCCTTGATCTGAGTCAAATTAACGGTCAGCTGGTCTGATTCGGCTGATTGGTCTTATTTCACTTGGTTTGGATCGGTTCATCTGACTTAGTGAGTCAACTCAGCTGGACTAAAAATCCGACAGAGTTTACTTTGTTTTAGGTTGTTTCCCGACCAATTTCAGGCCATTCTTAGAGATCCTTCCCTGCATCATACATTCATAGTCATTCAAACAATAAAATAACAATAGCAATCTCTTCATCAAACTAGCCAATAGGCATCAAACCCATTCTCCATCTCAGTTCCATGACATCAACTTCACTTCACAGATTTTCTATTTTCTGGCAACGGAGAATTAAACTCAGACCCAACAGCCAACTCTCCATCACTTATGTTGGTGTGAACTCGAACCATCAATTTACGATAAACTCACAAACCACAAATCCATCACTTCTGTTGGTGTTTAAACCAAAAGTATCACATCATCTCCCATTCTTGTACTCACAGAACACATCAACCCATCTTCTCAAATTCTTCATTTCCTTGATTTCTTGAAATGACAGATTCAATCAAACACAAAACAAAGTTAAACCCATCTTCAATCTCTGTCTAATCTCTCATTTCCTTTCTCATATTCATCAACAACAAGGACCCTCTTCTTTGTTTGTTTGAACTGAATCTTCATCACTAATTCTTCTCTATTATATCCAACAACAAAACCAACACCATCTTCAATTGAACCTTCTTCTCTTTTTCAATACATTCATGGCTATAACACTCTGAATTTCTCGATTCGAACCCATCTATTTGTACAATCTCAAGACCCATCGAGCAACAGTTGAAACCCCAATATCACCATATCGAAATCCAAATTTCTTCTGAAATCAAATCGACTTCTTTTTTGTAAACTAATATAATCATCTTCTTCTATATGATATGTTCAACTTCAAATCAAACATCACTCACTGAAACCCTAGTTTATGTTTCTCTTAATTTAACACTTCTTTTTTTTTTTTGCTCAATCAACATAAAAGCCAACAGCATCAACACTTCTTTTACCTTTCTCCACATTACTCGATCTTAAATCATCAGTTTCATCTCTTGATTTACAGACCAAAGAAGAACAAAAAGAAAAGGAGGCGAAGAAGTAAAAAGAAGGCAAAGAAAAGAGAAAATAGAAAATTATTTCTTTGTCTCTCAATTAATTAGATCTTTCATGAAGTTGGGGTGGAAACATAATTTTAGGTTATTATGTAAATGTTAGAAAAATAAAGGGTACAACGGTAAATATGTTAATATTTAATTTTTTAATAGTTTATTAAACAGAAGTCAGTATTTAACATTAGCATCCGGGTCAACCGTCATTCTAGGTACCAAGTCCTAACATTGGATAAATATTAGACAAAATACTAAACCTGGTCAAACCTTGAGTACCAAAAATCAATTAGCCCAAAAAAATTGATACAAAAAAAGATGATCGTAGATTTAAAGTAAACCTTACCTAGCAAAGTGGTTTGAAACCCTATTTCTCTTCTATATCTAAAAACCCCTTTTCTCAAAATCATATTTCTCTTCGTATCTTCAAAATCCCTTTTCTTCAAAAAAATAGTAAATTATAATAACATCGTACAACTTCTGCATAGTGGCTATTGCAGGCCATAATCCGAAGCCTGTACAAGGGCTAGCACTGTGACGTTCTCGTTATCCAATGGCTAAAAACTCGCCCTCTGGTGTTTGAGTTTCGGGACCGTTGTAGTATGATCCTATATAAAAAATGGAAAAACATTAATAATAATACGTACAGATTTATCTTTAGATTATATTAGACTATTACCAACGCCGAACAAACCCTTGCGCCATGAATGTTGGCAACCAAAAAAGATGAAAGATTTGTTCCTTGGATCACCCCAAGTCATCCATTCTCCTTGACGGCCAAAAGAACCATGTTTTTAGTGACTTGAGAGGATGTAAGAGGAGATGGCTTCTTTTCTTTCGCCCCTATGTTCTTCTTCAATCACATGTTTTGTTGTTGAGAGAGCATAGTTGCACGTTCAGTCACCTCTTCTCTTGGTTCACCAATAACCAGTGCACCTTTCTTCCATTTGTCCGCACCCACATTTTTCTTGTGATAGGGGGTTGGAGTCGGGTCATCTCTTGGTGTTACCTCTTGCGCTTATCTTATTTTTTCCCTTATGTGGCCTAAGACAAATTAAGAAGGCATGATCAATTCATATAGATTTTAACAACAAAACAAAGCTGAAAAAATGAAAAAACAAAAAAATACTGATTTCAAAACAGGAAACTCAGGGTCATTTACGACTGGGAAATATGCTTCTGCGGTTGGGTCGATAATGTTTATGGCTATCTTTTCCAAGCACTAACCTAGCCGTAAACCAAAAAAAAAAAAACAACCCAAACTCAAGGTCTCTTAAGGCTAGGAAATGTTTGTTACGGTTGGGTAAAGTTACTCTACGACTGGCTTTTCCAAGCACTGACCTAGCCGTAAACTAGAACGAAAATCTCAACCCAAACTCAGGTCACTTACGGCTACGAAATGCTACTTATGACTAGAAAATGTTATAAAACGACTGTCTTTTCCATACATCGACCTAGCCGTAACTATTATTTACAGTTAGCAATGTTTAATTTCCTAAATGTATTGAAAACAATTACAATGCTTACTGTTGGGAGCTCATACCTTCCCAGTTGTAAGTGGGAAAAACTCAAATTACGGATGGGAGTTCATCTTTTCCTAGTCGAATATCTGTATTTACGGCTAGGTCAGTGTTGTTTCCCTAGCCGTAGGCAGTGACGAAACTGATTTTTTAAAACATAAATCTAACAAATGCACCCTAATTAACCAATAAAATTGATAGAAAAATGATGGGTTTTTCGATTCGTACCTCAAACGAGCCGTTTCTGGTGGATTAGCAGGTTGTTGATCTTCTTCTACGCTCGTTAATTGATGTTGTGGCTCTTCGGGTGAAGAAGAACTTGAATCACTGTCAACTGGTTGCCTTCTTGTGTTTAATTGGGTTGTTTTCTTCACGTTCTTTGACCTCATCTTGTTTTATAGAAAGAGTTTAATCGTCGATGAATTTTTTTTAGATCTTGTCGATGAATCGTCGAGTGATGAACGAGAATGAAGAAAATGAAGAAGTTACGGCTGAAGAGAAGGAGGAAGATTAATATTAAATTAGATTTATTTATTTATTTATTTATTTTATATTAGATTTGGGGTAGTTATTGGTGGGTAATTTAGACAGTTGACATGGCTATTGATTCACCCCATATTCCCATTTTGGATATATTAATCCATTCCATCCCTCATGAACAAAAGTGTGCATCCTTAATAATAGGGTTCAAGAACTAAGAAGCATCTTCAATTAACCCTTTTAAAGAATCTGTAAGATAAGATTTTATCAAGAAAATCTGGACGGTCATTATGCAGGTCGAAATCCCATAAGTTTTAAGTGTATCTCAAATCCATTAGTTCCTTTTTTTTCCCCTTCTTCTAACACATAGTTAGGGATGCACAAACCCTCCCAACCCGCACCCGACCTCGCCCGCCAAAATTCGAGTCGACTATGACTCACACTTTTAGATACCCGTTTTACGGCTGGTCGTCTATGACTAAAACCTTCATCCACTCGATTTCACTCGTCCACCCGCCAAAAATCTCATAATTTCCTATCCCTTAGATTAATAGTTTACTACCCATAGATGAATCTCTAAACTAAGTCCCTCGACTCCCTTTCTCCCACTACTTCTGCTAGACTGCTACTACTAGCCTTCTCCTTCACCTTCACCTTCACGGATTGAATTCAATTGATGAATGAATCAAACATAGTTACACAAATCAACTAACTTAATCAATTGAATCAAACCCAAATCAACTGAATAAAAAACAAATGAGTAGAAACATGGAATTTGATTATCAACTTGGTAGAGGAATATTCAGATTATCAACTTTGGAATTTGATTCGAGGTTAGTTCTTCTCACTCAATTGATTGATATCATTACCGAATGCATCATGCATGTCTGATTCTCTATAATCTTTTTCTCAAATTGAAAATTTGTGTATCATAGGGAGATTAGGTTTATACCAATTCTAGGGTTTTATAGAATTTGATGATGATACTTCAAATTTAGGTGATAAATAGACATGGGTACGTACAAATTTACTTATATTTGTTGTAGTTCATTTTAGGTATTAAATCTATGTCTATTAGCAACTTCTATTTGCTGGATAATGAAAAGTTACCTAGAATCTGCCATTTTTGTTGCCTATTAGCCAATTTATATTCGTCAAGGAGGATCACCCGTTTCCATCCGCATTTAACCCGTTTTAATAACGGGTCAGAGCATATCCGACCCGATTCTCGATGGGTTGAGTGCTGGTGAGGTTAAATCCGACTCATCCCACCGACTACGCAGCCCTGCACAGTTAAGGCTATTTTTTTGGTTCTATCTTTGTATGATTAATTCAACTAGTATTTAGGGTTAATTCAAAATTAGTAGACCCTAATTAGATTACATTAGTCAGGTTTGAATATTTGATCTTTAGGGTTTTCAAAATTTTTGGGGGTTCCAGTTGATTTGTGATTTTAAGGTAAATTGATTTGTAATTTTAGGGGGTTTGGACTTAGGGTTTGTACCATGATTATATTAAGAAAATAATTGCTCTACATATTACCCAAATCAAAATATTTAGCTTAAATTTGGTAGAGCCCTTGGGTAATGAAGTTATGATTCTTATTACCTAAGGTGATGGTGATTCAAGTCCACCAAGATCAATCATTAGTAACACTAAGGCCATGTAATCATCAGAAATGTTGGTGGAAAATTTTCAATCCTTCCCTCTATGTCTGGGACTAAAAGAGATGGGAACTCATTGGGGCATATTGATAGAATAAAGTGAAGTGTGGATGGGAGAATTCATTTAGGAAATGAGGCGTATTGATGGCCCAAAATGAAAAATAAATTTTATCTGGGTAGGTTTTTCTTGTACAACAAAACTGTAATTTAAAATTGCTAACCAGAAATTATTCCACTATAATCTCCCAAAAGTCGATTGGATATTCTGTAGTGGTTGATCCTTTTAATCCTATTATATAACTATAATTGCTCAATGAAAGTTATACTGGATGTATTTGAAGTTGGAGAAGTCATACAGTTCTATAATTCTGATAAGTGTTTCCCTGTATGGGGTTTTGGCAGAAGGCCAACTCATGATGTTGTTGTATCTCATTGCTTTAACCTAAATGGAAACTCTATTGAATCTGAGGTAATTCAGCTACCAATTTCCAAAGGTTATTCCACTTACTTAGTTTGAGCATATACCTTCTATCCTAGTCAGAAAATTTTAGTAAAAGAAATTTTCTGGGTTCTAACGTGCCACATTTTATTAGCCTTTCTCTATTCATTATCTTACTTCTGTCTATTATAATTTGACCTTTTTCTAGGTTGAAGGAGCCGGCGGTATCATGTCTACCTATTCAGGTAACTTGCAGAATTATGCTCTTAATGGCCCTACTTTGTTCGGGAAAGTTATAAACAGAGCTGCACAAATTGCTTCTGAGTCCAGCTTGCATAACCAGGAAAAATACTTGTCTTGCTCGTCATCATAGTAAGTAGAAGAATATTTATGCTGAATCAATATTCTTTCTCAGCTAATCGTGAATTGCTTTACTTTTTAAGATGGTGTGGTTACTGATCTTCAAGAAACTATGGATTCTTTGGTTAGAGCTTCTGATTTTCCCTTCTCAATTCTTATCATTGGCGACGGAGGAAGCTAGTTTCCAAATATTATGTGGTAATATTTATTTAACTAATTTATGATTAGTTTCCTTGGTTAAAAATTGATTTAATGATTTTTGTTAAGCAATTATGATTTCACTGGATGGTACACGCTTTGGCCTAGGTTTTAGATGTTCCATGCTTTTGTTATACAATTGTTATTTTGAAAATCTACTTGTTGCAAAATTTTAGAATCAAACTAAATGTTAGAATTACATAATTATAATTACTAAATTTAATCACTTTAAAAATTAGAAAATAGTGGAATCCTAGCCTCAGTTCTCTCAACTTTGTTAATAATCTTAATTGAGTTTTGTTATTTTTGGTCTTAGAAATTAGATTTAAAAATAAATCTTCACAAGTCTTGAACGAACCATTGTTTACCACTATTACGAAAAATATCAATTGTAAGATGAAATCAAAAATTCTCATAATCCCTTCCTAGACCATTCAATATATGCATAATGAAATCAGCATCACTTACCTTCTCCCCAATTGCATATAAAGAATCAGCTATTGTCTTGATCTGTTGAAGATAAAGAAGAATCGATTGATTACCCCTATGATGTTATTGAGTTGATTACAAAGCATACCTCTACGAGCATCAAATTGTTGTTTCAAGAAATAAACATATGTCTCTTGATGATGATAATCCAAGAACATCACTAGATATTGTTGATGTATACGTCGTTTTTAGCAACTTACAACGAAGCGATCTAGTTTTTCCCAATAAATCCATCGTGGATTTGGTTCAGGAAAACCATTTGGGAGAACTCATCTCTAGTTTTTCCAATGTGGGACTAAATTAAAGGTTCTTCATTCACAAAATAGTGAAAATGATGTTTCCACCCAACAAATAAGTTGTCTCTTAGTGACTCATTGGTCCTAAGATCCATTCTTACCAAGACCAATAATTTAATTTAAATTCATTTCTAAATCATTTTCTCCAACAATCCCCTACATGAATGAAAATCCGATAAAAATCAGAAATCAGAAAGCGAGAAATACCTCTTAGGAAATAGGTGTCCATAAGGTCTTGAACCTTAGCTTAGTGAGAAATATCCGGAACTACTTGATGGACAGTGAACGCGATGTCTTGAACTGCCATCGTTTGGTGTAGTTCATCAATAAATTCCACGCGATATATCTCTCTAGGTGCTGTTAAGTTCGTGCCAATGTGTCTATTTTGACCCTAGAAGTATCTCGTTTCTCAGAATACTCTAGAGAATCAGCTCAGTTCTCATAGAAAGTGGCCCACTTCCTCATTCAGATAGGTGAGTTCTATCAAGAATGTTTACTGCTACACCCCACTTAAATCTTAAATCGAAACTATAGAACTCATTAAGACTTAACAAGAAGTCATCCTCACATGCAGTCACACTATCACGTCTACACCATAGGGAAGGGACAGAGAATAAAATTCTTTGATAGTGTTCCCTTTAACCCACCACAAATTAGTTGTCTCATTCAAAACCTTGATCCTTGGATCTCCAGTCAGCAAGGTTGAGTGTCCTTCATGAAAAGTTTATTTGATGAGCTTAATCCCCATCCCCCTCGATACATTACTAATTATCTCCTTTGACAAGCCTTTCTTCAAAGGGTCCGCGATATTCTCTTTAGACCTCACAAAGTCAACAGAAATAACGCCAGTTGAGATTAGTTGTTTTAGGGAATTGTGTCTTCTACGAATATGTATAGAATTCCTATTATAGTTGTTGTTTTTGCATTAGTTATTGCATCTTGACTATCACAATGTATAGATATAGCTGGCACAGGCCTATGCCAAAGAGGAATGTCTTCTAAGAAGCATCTTAGTTAAGCGGCTTCCTCTCCTGCTTTATCTAACGTTATAAACTCTGATTCCATAGTGGATCGAGCTATACATGTTTGTTTAGAACTCTTCCAAGATACAGACCCAAAAGCTAGAGTGAAAACGTATCCACTCGTAGACTTAGACTCCTCTGAGTCCGCTATCCAGTTTGCGTCACAATATCCTTCAAGGACCCCAGGGTATCTTTGATAGTTTAAACAAAAGTTTAAAGTGTACTTCAAGTACCTTAACACTCTAATAAGTGCATCCCAATGCTCTTGTCCCAGATTACATGTATATCTACTTAATATACTCACAACAAAAGGAATGTCTGGTCTCGTACAGTTCATTAAATACATGAGACTTCCTATGACACGTTGATGTAGTTTTTTAAGTGGTAAATAAAGTGTTCGATTCTCGAACT
>JAJJMC010004572.1:75163-122295 GCA_023531435.1 Papaver californicum | reverse complement strand
ATACCTAAAAAGCAATAAAAACCATAATAAGTACAAAATTAAATACCTACAACATATAAAATTGAGACTAAATCGGACACAAAAATGTGTCTATCACACGTGAATATTCAAGTTGTGAAACTCCATTACCCTTGTTCTTCTTGAGTCTACAACAAGGATCATATGGAGTACAAGCAGGTTTACTATCAAACTGGTTATATATTCTAAGTATAGACTCAACATAATGAGATTGACTAAGACTATATCCATTAGAATCTTTTTTAATCTTCATACCTAAGATTACATCAGCGGGGCCTATGTCTTTCATGTTAAAGTTCTCACTTAGCATGTTCTTAGTGGAATTAATTACATCCATGTTTGTGCCAAGTATAAGCATATCATCAACATACAAGCATACAATCACACAGGCATCATTTACAAGCTTCGAATAAATACACTTGTCAGATTCATTTATTTTAAAACCACTAGAAATCATTACATGATCAAACTTTTCATGTCATTGTTTAGGTGCTTGTTTCAAACCCTACAAATTTTTTTCAGTTTACAAACTTTGTTTCACAACCTTTCACTACAAAGCCCTCAGGTTGGTCCATATAAATTTCTTCATCTAATTCACCATTTAGAAAAGTTTTTTTTACATCCATTTGATGTATCTCTAGGTTATGAATAGCAGTAATAGCAATTAACATCCTAATGGAAGGAATTCTCGTAATAGGTGAATAGGTGTCAAATAAATCTACACCTTTTATTTGTTTATAGCCTTTAACTACTAATCTAGCTTTATATTTTTCCACAGTTCCATCTAATTTACGTTTTCTTTTGAAGATCCATTTACAACCTATGGGTTTACACCCTAGAGGTAAATCTACAATATCTCAGGTATCATTCTGTAGAATATAATCCATTTCACTAATAGTGGATTCTTTCCACCATAGAGCTTCAGAAGAAGTCATGGCTTCTCTAAAAGTTTGTGGATCAGTCTCAGCTAAACAAGTTATGAAGTCTTGCCCATATTGTTTTTCAATTCTAAGTCTTTTGCCTCTTCTAGGATCAAAATAAAGTTTATCTTCTTCTACAGGTAAGGTATGACTAGTAGAAGGGACATCTAGGGGATCAACACATATCATGCGAGATTCAGATTTCAAAGGAAAAACATTTTCAAAGAACATAGCATCCCTAGATTCCATAATGATATTCACACCAATTTCAGAAATATCATAACTCACAACCATAAATATATATGCAGTAGTATGTTCAGGATACCCTATGAAGACACAATCAACATTTTTAGGTCCTATCTTGGTCCTCTTAGGTGGAGGGATAGAAAACCTTAGCCAAATACCCCCACACTTTGAAGTATGCATAAGAAGGTTGCCTACCTTTCCATAACTCATATGGAGTTTTATCTGATCCTTTAAAGGGTACTCTTTTCAGGACATAGCAAGTTGAGAGGACGACTTCCCCCCAGAAGTTCGCAGGTAGTCCTGAACTAATTAACATGACATTCATCATCTCCTTAAGGGTTCGATTTTTCCGTTCAGCCACAACATTAGATTGTGGTGAATAAGGAGGGGTTACTTAATGAATAATATAATTTTCCATGCAAATTCTCCTATAGGGATTACATATTCGCCATCACAGTCAGACCTAACAGTTTTAATTTTAGTACTCAATTGGTTTTCAACTTCTAGTTTATATATCTTAAAGGCTTCTAAGGCATCATCTTTACCGTTAAGTAAATAAATGTGACTGTACCTCGTACAGTCATCTAAAAATATGACAAACCATTTTTTACCACCTCTAGTTTGAACTGATTTCATGTCAACTAGGTTTTTGTGAATTAATTCTAAGGGAATAGAATTTCTTTGAATATTTTTCTTATAATATTTTTTAGCATATTTTGATTCTACGCATATTTCACATTTATGTTCATTTTCCAAAGTAAATTTGGGAATGCAGCCTATGCTTGACATTTTGTTTATTGACTTATAATTAACATGACCAAGTTACCATGCCAACCATTCAATGACACACAAACATAAGAAGAATCATTTGTATTCATTTCAATAGAGGTTACATTCAATTTATATAAACCTTCAGTCTTATATCCTTTTCCTACATAATCTTTACCCTTAGTTATAATAACTTTCCCAGATTCAAATACAAGTTTAAATCCCTTATCATCTAACACACCACTAGATACAAGATTTTTGCAGATGTTCGGAACATGTAGAACTTCATTTAATGTGAGAGTTTTGCCCGAAGTGAGCTTCATCCCAACTTTGCCTTTTCCCGCAACCAGTGTTGCGGGCGAGTTACCCATATAGAGCTTCTCTCCTTCCCCTACCTTATGATAGGAGGTGAACATATCTTTATTTCCACATACATGATTGGTAGCACCAAAGTCTACCCACCAGTCTCTCATATTGGTTACCAGATTTACTTCATACATCGTGCCAGAAAACTCGTTCTTGTTGCTTTCAACTAAATTGGAATTGTGATTTTTAATATTAAAGTCTTTACGCTTCCTACAGTGTATTTCCATATGGCCAGGAATACCACAAACATAACATGCACCTTTAATTTTACCAATGCCAGATTTTGGTCTCGGGAAAGTACCTTTTATATGCGGTCCAGGCTTGCGTTTGCTGTGGTCCAGGCTTGGGGAAAAATTTTGTTCGCTGACATGAGATTTGTTGGACATGTCCCTTGCAGAAGATACATTTTTTTCTTTTGAACACAACAATTCTTTCACTTGAAACTTCTTACCTAATTTAACCATACTGACTTCACCAGTTTCATGTCTCAATCTTCGTTTGTATCCAGCCCATGGAGAAGGTAATTTCTCAATCACCGTAGACACTTGAAATGTTTCATCAATCACCATTCCTTGAGCAATAATTTCATTAATAATTTGTTGAAGTTCAAGAAATTGGTCTACCACAAATTTGTCATTAGCCATTTTGTATTCCAGGAACCGGGAAACTAAAAACTTCTTACTACCAGCAGTTTCTGCTTCATATTTTGATTCTAAGGCATCCCATAAGTCAAATGCAGAAAAGTTTTCTTTTGCATTATAGAAGTCATACAAAACATATTTTAAACAGTTAAGGATATGGTTTTTGGCCATATAGTTCTGTCTACTCCAACCTTCTAACCCTCCTTCATTTTCTAGATCATTCAGAGTCTCATCAAAAGGCTTCAGAACTAATTCATCCAACATGTGATAACTCAGAAAAAATAACATTTTGGATTGCCATCTTTTGAAGTCTTTCCCACTGATCTTCTGAGGTCTGTCAACATCACTCTTAGCCATTGAAACAGAAGTAATAAGACTATTGTATTAAGATTGTTGTTTCTGCAACAATGGAAAAGATTAAACAGAAGAAAATTTGTTAACGTTAGGAAAAATTGAACACTCTGATATTGATACACACACTGGACAAAGCCACCTACTCAGCAAATTGTCCTTAACGCAATAGTTCTCGGGTACTCCTCAATAATGAGAGATGTTACACCCCAACAGAGAAGTTGTGTCCAGGATAGAACTGCCCGTTATGACTAGTATAAGCACAATACTAGTCACCCTCTAGAACTTAACAACAATTGATATTGGAAGGGAAATAAACACACAAGTGCGCAAAACAAAGCAGGAAGAGAAGAAAAGTGCTAGGAATAGTAGTCTGCTCTGAAGTGAGTTGAAATGGAGAAAAATGGTTTTCTTTTATAGGCAAAATTTTGAGAGGAGAATAAATTCGAATTAATTAGAATTAATTTTATGCATTAATCACGGTAATTAATTTTAAAACGTTAAGAAAATATTTTTCATTAAAATAATTTAATTCTGGCCGGGTCAAACACCCATATATTTAAAACAAAATTATTTTGTTATTAAATTCTTTAATGAAAATCTTATATTAAAAAAGGTAAGCCTTGATTGGACCGTAGCCTTAGATACGCAAGCTCCAGGGCCCTCCCTTAGTTGCAAGTTTTATGGCAATAAAGGAAGAACTCATCTCTAGTTTGGCCAATATGGAACTAAACTAAAGATTCTTCATTCACAAAACAGTGAAAATGATGTTTCCACCCAACAAATGAGCTAGTGTCTCTATGTGACTCATTGATCCTAAGATTCATTCCTACCAAGACCAATAATTTAATTTAAATTTATTTCTAAATCATTTTCTCCAATAATTTTTGACGTATATGCGAAGCAGGATGAAGCCCCTGCACATCAGAATCCTAGTAACTCATAACTTTTCATGTATGGTTCCTGCGGGACCTCAAGTTCCAAACTTTTGAATCAACTGTTACATGTGTGAACACTACTGCATATTCATCGGAATCCTAGTAACCCAAATTGCCACTTGCCAGAAAATGTGAACAATGATTTCCCAAGGTTTTCTTTCTTAGAGGCTATTAGAGTATATGGTGGTGATCAGCAGCATGTTCAAGCAACCTCAGTCCTCAACTGATGTAACCACAATTTTATACAATGAATATAAGAACCTGGCACAGTTGATCAGCAGCATGTTCAAGCAATGTGTCCAAATCCAACTTATTCTTTAGTATAACAACATTACCCTGCTATTTCCATTAACGACAACAAAATTCCAAGTAATTTAGTTGCCAAACTGAATACAAAACAAGAAGTACCTAAAGAAAACACAAATCAAACAGAACGAATGATCCAATGAAGAAACAATCAATCTGACCAAAGCTTATGAAAGTTAACAATCAAAGAAATTGGAAGAAGAAGATCAAGTATAGGGAGGGACACAAAAACTGAGAACTTCGTATAAGGAGACGTCTGGGCTCTGCAGGCTGGCTTGTGTGACTTGATGATACTACGTATTAAGCTGTGATAATTGTCCCACGTCGGGGACGCGGTTATGAGAACAACGTTTATAATGTATTGGGATGCATCAATAATTGCCAACCGGCTGTGAATTGGATGCTCAAACACTTATAGTCCTAAATGGGCTATCAGCCAAAGCTTAAACAAACTTTGCACTATAATAGTCCTATGTGGGCTATCATCTAATTTCAAAATTTTCAAGCTCTATTGGTCCTCTCCATTCACAATCGGTTGGTTTTTTATTTTATTGAGTTATTTTATCTTACTTTTTGGTTTTTAATTTTATCTCACCTTTTCCTTTTTCTTAAGAAAAATTTATTATCCGATTTAAAACCAAAGCATTGGTTATTTTATTTCATTTTTGGTTTTTAATTTTTATCTCACCTTTTTTCTTTTTAGAAAATTTATTATCCGATTTAAAATCAAAGCATTGGAATCCATAACATATTCAATTAGCTTCTTTTTAATTTTATTTTTTTAATATTTTGTATAAGTTTATATTTTTCACTTCTAAATTTTTTTTCTTTGGGTTTTAAAATTTATCACCAGTTTTAATCACGAAAAACTAATTATCCGGTTGAAAACCAAAGCACTGGAATCCATACCATATTCTATTGGCTTTAAAGCTAATGTGCAAAACTTTAATGGAGTTCAGAGTCTTCATAGGACTCAGATTAAGTCTTATATATAGACCTTCACGGGATGAAAATCGTGACCATATCTCACTCTTTACAAGTATTTTCCATAGAAATATTGGAGGTGTCATGAGTCACATTTTTTACAAGAAATATTTTTTCACGTAAAAAAATGGTTTGACAAGAAACCTTTCTTGTTTAACCATTTTTTAAAATAAATAGAAAAAAATAATAAGGAATGTTATAGTATTAAATAAGGAGTTGTATCCTTTTATAGTTGTAATGAACCATTGCTCGCAAAAGTTTTTTTTTGGGATAAATCATTTCTCACGTTTCTTCTTCACACCTTCACAACAATAAGACCCGTCCCTATTCGTTACTGATGTAGCTGAGTCGGTGGAGGTTTTATGAAGACACTTATAAGACTCAACCGCAATATAAGAAGTCGCATTTGGTGACTTATTGTTCAAGTATATAGTTCATGTATTTAATTATCCGTGTCATCTATATATTATTGTTTTTATTTTTTATATAAGAAAATTTTTTTCAAAATAATAGGTTGAATCATCGAGAAAAAAAATAAAATGATATTTAATCGTACTAGAAATAAATTATCATAAGTGGCGAAGAATGACTCATGATCAAACATAGCATGTTTGGGCGCTTCAATTTCGTTGAAAAGATGAATAACATCCTAGCTAACTCAGCATGGCCTATACATCACTTCCCAGTCGCATAGGATTGGACGACCACAATTACGACGGAAATAGAACTCAGAAAGTTTTCAGGACTTTTAAAATCCCAGTAAATCCATTTTGGCTGACTATTCCAATGTCTAGTCCTCTAAGATTGGAACGACTATGATCACTATAAATTCCAGAACTATTTTCATGAGTTTTTGATTTCTGGCCGATACACTTCGTCTCCTCTATACTCCATTCTGAAAAATGATAAACCATAGCCCTTGTTATTAGAAGCTTTTTGGGGAAATTCATTGTTATTTAGATGTTGTTTAGAGTGTTGTTGAGATCAAGTGCTTTATAATAAAGCGCATGGTAGATTCATCTCTATGTTACTACGAACTTGCGTTCCCATTGACCAATTGAGATTTGATCATATGGTCAATGATTCTTGTATTTTGAGGTTAGTATAATGTTGGAATTTTAACTATCATGTGTCCATTATTATTGAACAGTTTAAATGATATTCGCTATTTAAGAACATGCAGGTTTGTACTTTCCAGCGTCTATTATGCTACCCTATTAAATTCCGATAATGATAGTTTTCCGAAAGATTTCCCGAATAAAATCTGGTTCCTTAATTTTAGGCTTTTACCATCCCAATGATAGAGTCATTGGAGGAGGAACGATTGGATCCCTCTTACACGTCAGATTCGGGAATCTTTCGGGGAAACTAGCATTACTCATTAAATTCAGGATATGTTGTTTTTAACAGACTGAGAAAATATCACCTTTTATAGGATTTATCGGTACAAATGTAAGCATTTTAAAAAGAAGAGTGTATCGTGACCGCAAAAAAACCTCCGATACAACTTTTTATTTAAAGATGATTAATAGATAATAAATGTTGTTTTGTTGTTCGTCCTAATGTAATAACTGTTTTTATTATGCCAAGCACTATGGTTGGGCATTTTTCTTGGTTATAGATTGAATATAACTACGCCAAGGGCAATTAGAAAAGCAACCACTATGGGAAGGTCGTATTTCTCAACTCATATAGATGATAACTGAGTTTTCGTCTAAACTGTGATATATGGAAACTCATATTCAATCAAATTCTTTTTCTGATCCAAAATGTATATCTTCAGTTGGATTTTATTAAATATTTTTTATGGATTAAAATAATAATTTAAGAGAAAAAATGGGAGATTTAATAGGGAAATGAGGAATTATGGTAAATAAAAGAGTTAAAAGAGAAATATTAGGAATATTGTGACGGACCGGGAAATTCCGGCCCCGGCGCTACGTGTTGTGAAGGCCAAAACTCGCCGATGCGCCATTCATAAAGACGGTAACCGTGCCTTAAAGCTTCACTGCTCGTTAGGAAAATGTTTATCGATTTGGTTTTCCAAGCATGCTTTGCAAACATGATACTCGGAACGTAGTTTCCATACCGTTCCAACTCACCCTTATTCTTCAAAGGGTATAAGGCGACTAAAGTTAATGGTGCTTACGAGCATTTTTCATGCCTAACTCGTACCTTGGACTAGAACCTAGGCCATTTAATGCCTATTTTTTTCGCTTCATCAACTCTGGTTCGACTAAGCGCTGGGTGTATGCACTGATCTTGCTCTTGCCAAGAGTGCAACAACCAGATATCTTCCGTTCATACCGTATGGCTTGACATGAAGTATGAACATCCATCAAATAGAATGCAACTACCTCATCAAGTGCGGTAGCAATCATCTCTTTCTTAACATTGTCGAGTTAGATGATATGAGTTACCCAAGCGTCGCAATCATCTCCAAATTAGATGATATGAGAGACAAGATGCTGCACCTTAATGCATTACATTGCGGCTTCCTACGTACCTAACCCGTACCTTGAAGGGATCAAGCATGACCGTAGTTCATCCAAAGGGTCAATTTGAAAGGAAGAAGCAACATAAGCCTATTAAGGCAAAGGAAACATCGATTCCAACTTCGTTACAATGCCAAAGGCCAAGCTAAGCCTAGTCCGCATAGGCCAGGAAACTTTAGCAAAGTATGCACATGCTTGTGAATAACTATCGGTACTTAGCATGCATAATGCATACTCGAGTATACAACACAGGTGAATGATGATTTCGCATAATTCATGCTCCAACGGCTAAACTACAAGCATATTGACGCTTATACATCAAGTATGCACCAACGTATATGCCACGTCTTATATATGTGCATTACCGTTCATGCACATTCAACCCAAGCACCCTCCTTATATATGTCTTAATCGCATTTCCATATATTTGGAAAAGTAGGGTAAGGGACATCCATCGACTGCACTTTTTTGTAGTGCATACTCAGGTACGCATCAGAATTAGAGAAGCTTTCTCGGGTAAGCTTCACATCAACGTGGATGCTTGCTTGGGAAAGCATCTTCTGGTACGCTTCATCGATTTCCAACCAATGACTCCTCCTTATATATGTTTTATTCATATTTCTACAAGTGGATATAAGAAGGGTAATTGACATTCATCTACTGCACTTTCTAGTGATGTATTATATGGTATGCACCATGGAATAATAGTGTCATAGCACTATAATGTATTCTCTGGTACACAATATAGGGTCAGTGATGCATTCTCAAGCATGCATCACGGCGTAATAGTGCATTAGCACTAGAATGCATTCTCGGGTATGCTTCATGAATTTCCAACCAACACCTCTTCCATATATATGTCTTAATAGCATTTCTACAAGTAGAGATAAATAGGGGAAGGGACATTCATCTACTGAACTTTCTAGTGATGCATTATCGGGTATGAAACATAGGGCCAGTGATGCATTCTCAAGCATGCATCACGGCATAATAGTGCATTAGCACTATAATGCATTCTCGGGTATGCTTCATGAATTTCCCACTAACATTCCTCCCTATATATGTTTTACTAGCATTTCTACAATGAGAGATAAGGAGGGGAAGGGAAATTCATCTACTGCACTTTATAGTGATGCATTCTCGGGTATGCATCACGGCATAATAGTTCCTTAGCACTATAATGCGCTCTCAGGTACGCGTCAAGGCCATTTGTTCCTTTCCAGTGTAGGGGTCATTTTTGACTTGTGATGCATTCTCGAGTATGCATCACGCATAATAGTGCATTAGCACTATAATTCAAGTCCACTGCATCCACACCCTGACGCATTCTTAAGTAAGTTTTATAAGCTTAGGCCTTACAATTTAGTACAAAAATTTCAAACATGACAGATGCTAAACCACTTCAAAAATGATAAATATACTCCAGATTCCTGCACCAGAAACATATTCCGCCTGCATGTCATAAATATATTGGTCAATAAATATGATCCCATCGCGAACCCCAAAGGGTTCACCATTTCAGACCTACAGTCTAGATGCATGTCACATGTTACTAATGTAAAGGAAATACCAATTTTTGGTTGGTGTAACCCTAATATTATAAAAATAATCTCCAACATCATTAATACCATTTTATGTGTATTCAATGGTAGAATTACATATTAAGCATATCTATACATATTTACAAAAATGTCATTATTTTAAAATTTTCAAACTTTTATATCTTTTAAAATACAAATCGAAATTTGTAAAAATTTATATATTTGAAAAACTCTTTGAATTATCTACAGGATGAGTACTCACACAAAAAAGTTAAACAAATTTTTTTATTATTATCAAATTTTGTGTTGTTAAAGATGCCCAATATAAACAATGTGCATCGCATATGTATTCTCATTAATAATAGAATAAAAAAGTGGGAGATAAAAATAGTATATCCATATCATGGTCAGTATGATTTACAGTTTGCTCATACACTGTCATAGATCGGCCGTGCTTGATACCCCCTATTTTTTTTCCCATGATGTATCACCATTTCTCTTCCTCCTTGAATTAGCAGGGGTCTTATTATTATGGAAATGGACCATTATCTTCATGATATATCATGTGGATAGTTTTGGGGTCAAGTTTTTGGGGAAAAAATCTTTTTTCGACCATAGAGTCAGTTAGACGTTAATGGGAAAACCTAAACTTTTTAGAATTTCACAACAACCGTAACTGATTATAAAAGTCGTTATATTTAAGATTAAAATCCTAAAAAAATAGCCCAAATGAATTTCTTTGAAGACAGAAGACGCTAAAATAAAGATAATTATTATCGTTGAAGACAAAGGATAGTGGAGCAAAACCCTATATTTTATTTAGAAATTTCACGAAAATCAGATTTTAACGTAAAAAACGCTAAAGTGAAGACCAAAATCCTAAAGTAATAGCATGAATGACCTTCGTTGAAGATAGAAACGCTAGACTGAAGACAATGATTATCATTGAAGACAAAAGACGTTAACGCGAAAACTTAATTTTCTTAGACATTTCACGATAATCGTAGGTGAATATAAAAGTCGATATATTTAAGATTAAAAATCTAAAACAATAGCTCGAATGACTTTCGTTGAAGACAGAAGGCGTTGTACTGAAGACCGTGATCATCGTTGAAGAAAAAAGACGTTGGAGCAAAAACATAAAGTATTTAGAAATTTCACAACAATCGTAGTTAAACGTAAAACACGCTATATTGAAGACTAAAATCCTTAAAAAATAGCTCGAATGATTTTCATTGAAGACTGAAGACAAAAATGTTACGAAATAGTTTGAGTGAACTTTGTTGAAAACAGAAGACGTTGACACGACCAATTTTTTTAAAAAAAATCACGACAATCGTAGTTAAACGTAAAAGACGCTAAGGTGAAGAATAAAATCCTATAACAATAGCTCAAATGACATTCGTTGAAGACTAAAGACACAAGACTAAAGATAATGATTATCGTCGAAGACGAAAGACGTTGGAGCAAAACCTTTTTTTTAGAAAGTTCATACAATCATAACTTAACGAAAAACACGCTAAATTGAAGATAAAAATCCTATTACAGTACCTCGTATGACTTTTCTTGAATACAAAAGACGCTAGACTGAAGTCCGTGATCATCGTTGAAAACAAAAGACTTTGGAGCGAAAACCTAATATTTTTAGAAATTTCACGACAATCTTAGTTAAACGTAAAAGATGTTAAAATGAAAACTAAAAATTCCTCAAACAATATATCCAATGAACTTCGCTGAAGACATGAGACGCTAGACTGAAGACAATGATTATCTTTGCAAACAAAAGGCGTTGGAGTGAAAACTTAATTTTTTAAAAAAATTAACGACAAGCGTAGTTTAACGTAAAAGGCGTTAAAATAAAGTCTAAAATCCTATAACAATACCTCGGATGACTTTCCTTGAAAACTGAAAAACATTGAGCATCGTTGAAGACAAAATTCGTTGGAGCAAAAACCTAATTTTTTTAGTAAGTTCACGATAATCGTAATTGAACGTAAAAGACGCTAAAGTGGAAACTAAAATTCTAAAACAATAGATCGAATGACCTTCTTTGAAATAAAACAACGCTATATTGAAGACAATGATTATCGTTGAAGACAAAATCCGTTGGAGCGAAAAGCTATATTTTTTAAAAATTTCACGGCAATCGTAATTTAACGTAAAAAGCGCTAAAGTGAAGACTAAAATCATATAACAGTATCTCGAATGGCTTTCGTTGAAGATAAAATAACCTAAACATGAATTCCGTGATCATCATTGAAACAAAAGACTTTGGAGCGAAAACCTAAAAAATTTAGAAATTTCACTAAAATCGTAGTTAAACGTAAAAGACGTTAAAGTGAAAGCTAAATTCCTAAAACAATAGCTCAAATAAGCTTCGTTGAAGACAGAAGACGTTAGACTGAAGATAAAGATTATCGTTGGAGAAAAAAGGCGTTGGAGCGAAAACCTATTTTTTTTAGAAATTTTACGACAACCGTAGTTTAACCTAAAAGGCGTTAAAATGAAGACCAAAATCCTATAAATATGGTTGTACATGGCTCGGTTCGGTTCGGATTTTTCTCAAACCAGAACCAAAACCATGATACTCAGTTTTTGGTTTCCATAACCAAAACCAAGCCATTAACAATCGGTTTGGTTTTGATCCGACCGACTAGGTTTCGGTTTTATCCACTCGTTTTTGGTAAACTGATTACTCTTGTCAATAACTAACAGTGTGAAAACAAAATTCTATTACACAGGTAATTGAAAGTGAAAATTTCTTAGAAAAAGTTCTATTATACTCCAAGTATGTGACAGTGCAAATTCTATTACATTTCAAATGAGAAGAACATGATAACAGTTACAACTCAACATGCCCACACCAGCAATTCATTTGAACTCCTTTAGAACAGACCTTTGCAAAGAGAAATTCGTTCACAAAATGTAGCAAAAGATAGGTGATCCACAGACACACCTGAGAAACATTGTTGAACTCTGGTAAAGGGTTCCCAAGTAGAGAATCAAATTAAAAAAACAAATTTTCCATAAAAAGTAATTGTAAGCACTTTTAAATAACAAACGAGGTAGGATAATAAGTTCATAACTTCAAATTATAGAATTCTCAAGAAGAAAAAATACAACAAAATACCTTTGCTACAATCACAAAAACCACAAATATTCAGAAACAAAAAATTCCATACATTAAGTAAGCTAAAATAAAATATTAAGAGAAATTAAAACCAAAAATTCACACAACAATTATATAAATTAGAAAAAAACCTAAACTAGTTGAGAAAGAAGAACTTACTAGTGCTGATTGAAAATCTTTGATGAATGAACCAAAGGGAGCAACAGAAGCTTGTGAAATCAACAATGCAAAATTAATTTTGCTAAATCCTAGTTTTTAAAATTGTAAATTTATGAGCTTAATGATAGACACATTTATGTGTCTAATTTGTTCCCAATTTTTATAGTGTTGGAACTCAATTTTGTACTAATATTGTGTTTTATGTATGTGTAGGTGTTTTTGGGAAATAAACATTTTTGAAAAATTGGCTCAAAAAAATACTAAAGGCACCTAGAAAATTGATAAAGTCACCCAAGGTTTGGATAAGAGCACCCCCCGTTGATAAAGGGACCCAACAGACGGATACTGGCACCCCTTTCTTCTTCATTTTCAAACTGAATTTGGCGGGAGAATTTCTTTATTACTTGTGAAGAATTGTGATCGATATTTGGGAAGAGTTTAAAGAGTTTAATGCAAGAATATATTTTTGCCTTATCTACAAGAGTTTATATAAGATTGGGGATTTATAAAAATAAAACCAATCTTTTCGAGTTATCTTCTCGTCAAAAACAGGGTAACAACATAATCTCGGAACAATCTCGCATGATTGCTATGTTAGGACAATTAAAGCAACACCGAGATTCTGTTGTCATAAAAAAAATCTCGTGAATATCTAGTTGGTTTGCTAAAGACATTTGTAAGCAGCGTGAGAATATATTCTCGATATTTTTCAAATCAGAAACTCTTGTTGCGGCACTGAAGATAGCATCTCAACAAGCAAATATCATTAAGTTTTCGTGTCTTAAATGGTAACAACATCAACAGAATCATCGAGAAGTAAAAATCAAAGCTCGAGATTTCACCAAAATTTCTTATTTTTCTGTCGAGGGTATATTTGAATTAAAAAGGAGATTTGGAGGTGTTGTTGAGGATATAAAGGGTGTTGGAGGTGATTAGAGGGATTATCGAGGGTTAGTAATAGTTTTATTAAAGAAAAAGCGAAATCGAGAGTTGTAGAAGAAGTTTCGAAGTTTCCTGCTGCTGGTGAAAAACTTCGTCATAAAAATCGAAGAACTTTTTCATAGAAACTAAGAACAACGTGCCAAAAAGTTATGTGTTTTTTCTGTTCTATCTAGCGACAGAGAAAATATCATCTGTAACGTTTAATTCTTGAGAAAAACGTTAAGGTTTCAGGAATCCATTGAAGATTAGGGTTTACTTGCGTTCATCACAAAGGGTATCGATTTTACTTGTGCAAAATAGCAAATCTAGCTATTAATACACGGAAGATATTTCGTTTATGAATCGAAGAAAAGATTTTAAAAAAAGAATTGTTTGTTCTCAACCTAAGATAGAATTTCGAAGTACTAAGTATACGTGGCATAAATAGTCAAAGAATATTCATAAATCGATTTAAAACAAGGTTTGAACGAGTTCTTCTACTAATCAAACAATGAACTATACGTGGTATAGAACATGAAAAATCATTGAGAAAGATAAAACATCGAAAGAGAGACAAAACATTAACATTAAGCTTTTAGTAGTTGAAAACCCTAGTTTTGAAACACAAAAAAATCTATCTCTACGAGTTCATCCATTCACCCTAACAAAGAGATTTAGGTACACATGGCTTTCTCAAAGCTAAAAACATTAATTAATAAAAGAAACACAAGCTAACCCTTGATTTCTCATGTATACTCGGTGTTTCAGCGTCAAAGTGTATGCACCAAAAGGTATCTGCCCCGGAATATAAAAGTTCATACGTGAAGGTATGTCACGTAAACCTAGGGCGGCACAAAGGTGGGTTCATCTCGGTTCTTAACAGTACCGTGTACCTGTACCGACCAAAGGTCGGTTCTCTATTTCGGAGCCGGTACTTGTCCTGTCCATGGTCGATTTGGTTATGGAATTGTACCTGTTTTATCGGCTCGGTTCCGTTTCAATTCCGTTTTTAGAAAATCAGACTCACATCTCCTATATTTTCTCGACTAACACCAATAGCATCAGCAACATTATCTCCATAGCTCTATCAAGCTCGAGTGCCTCACTACCCATCTCTAGCTCGAACCACTTTATCTTTATTCTCTGTTTTTTCTCCACTATGACCTCCAATGGCAGCACCCATTCACACCTTCACTGCCATAACTAAACAATTGAGCATTCCATCATGAACACTAGTAAATACCTAAATCAACCACCACCAACAAAAGCCTCTAACTACTATCATCTTCCGTGAGCACAACTTTATAACTTGTTTTTTCCATTCTCGAGCTCTCACTCTCTGTCAATCAAACCAAACTCGAACATCCATCTTTTTCCTAGTTCTACCAACCACCATTAATTACCAGTTCGATCTCAATCTTCTTCTATTGTCCGTCAATAGCAGCTCCATTTCTTTCTTTACTATCAGTTACACCTTCTATGGATGACATAAATTAACCCTCTTTAACCATTTTCCAACAAACAACGTCACCACCATCTCACATCTCCCAAACATTCTCTCTTATTTCTTCCTTATTCAATCACTGAAATTACTCACCACCAAACAATGATTATCATCACTTTAATGGCCTGGTTACAGTTACACTCTTGTTACACCATCTGGAATGTACATCTGGCACAAGCTGGCACACAACTGTCATCAAGACAGCTGTCTAGTGTAGGTTAGCATTAGTTATAGCTTATGTTAGCAATTCCTCATCTGTTATCAGATGTGTATAAAAATGTATCATAATGTACAGTCAAGTTTAGCTAATAAATGAATTGATAATATTTTACTATGGTATCAGAGCATTATCTGGGTAAAATCTAAAATTTCTCTCATCTCTTGATCTACTTGTTACTTCATCAATTAATGGCATTGGTTTTTTAATATGATTCTTGGAAGAATCAATTGCATCAGAAAACAGACGTGATCTAGTCATCTTCTTTCTTGAGCTTCTCGTAATTTCTTGGAAACAGATATTAAAAGTAAAAGCATGGCCGACAGTGCAGTAGCAGACGATTCAATCTCATCAGTCGATGCATTCAGACTTTAAATTCTTGTCAGTCAACAAATCAAAGCATTCATTTCTTTGTTTCTCATTTCTCTCTGGTATTTCTTTGAACTACATCTGTCAGATTAAATAGCAATTGTCAGAATTAAAGAAATAAATCAAACGTTACACAACAGTCGGTACTATTCATTTTTACTGTTCTTGAAAACAATCAACACCAAGAAAAGAGATATTCGTAACATGTACTCAGAAAACGCGTGATACTTCCTTGATTGAAGGAGCATTCAATGAATTTTCTTCTTCAGAGCATTTAATTGGTAGTCAGTTGTCAGTGTTGATTAACAAGAAAGAAAAAATAATAGACGCAAAAGTCTTGACTAACAGCAAAGAAAAGTGACTCAACAGCCGTAAATGTCAGAAACAGCGTGATTCATTGTTTTTTTCTTTTTTCTTCTCTTAATAACTTCGATAGCGTGTCAATCAAGAGCATTAACCATCACAGAATACTCAGCCTTTTAATTGATGATGACCGACATAGCATTTAATGCTCACAACTCTCGAGTTGTTTTTTGATATTGACTAATCTTCTTTAGCCAATTGATTATCGAAGAAAATAGGTATTCTATGTGAAGAATGGTGAAAATCTGACTAGCATTAAATGTTCTCTTTCTTGAACAACGAAGAAAGCAAACGTTCAATCTTTTTCAATCAACAACTAAGTCATATTCAGCGTGGCCGACAATGAATGCACAGTATTAACTGTACTGTGACAGATTAATCAGACGCGTGCTCTTCCTTTGCAATTACTCAGACGCGTGAAGAACATCAAGTCACTGGTTCCAAGAGTTACCAGTAGAGCAGCAACATACTTAGTACTATAAATTCAATATCAGAAACAGAAGTCTTTTTTTTTTCAATCTTCAATATTCCATAGTTTTCTTTCTCTCTTATTTTCATCCTTCAATTTCAGATCTAGATACTCTGTGATCAGGAGAATATTTTTTGCTATTTGGTATGATTCAAGAATTTTTTTCAATGGAAAGTTCAAATTCAAACTCAATAGCAAAAATTTCACTGAATCAATTGATGAGTTTTGTAACTCTTAAACTCAAAGAAGAAAACTATCTTACATGGAAGAATCTATTGCTTCCAGTAATAAGAAGTTCAAAATCATGCCATACCTAGATGGATCGCAACCTTGTCCAGATCGTTATACAAGTCAAAGAAATCAGACGAATGGAGTTGAGAATCCACTTTATGTTGAATGGATAGATGATGATTCTACCATCATAATATGGATTAACAGCACCATCTCTGATTCAATAATCCCATACTTTGCTGCAGCAACATCATCACACAAACTATGGAACTCTATTGAGGAGAGATTTTCCAGATCATCTTCATCTCATTCAATTCAACTAAGAACAAAGCTACTAGCTATCAAACAAGGTAACAAAACAATCTCAACTCTTATTGATGAAATTAAACTGTTAACTGATCAATTAGCTGATGCTGGGGAGGTTATTTCTGACAAGGAACTCGTGGTAATCACGTTATCCTCTTTAAATCCTGAATACATACCTTTTGCCACATCTATGAGGCATAGGTATCCACCAATTACAGCAATAGAGTTACACAACAACTTAATTAGTGAGGAGTGAATCATTACTCAAAGAAACACTGAACTACTGCAGAGTACAGCTCACCAAACCTTTTATACATCAAAACCACCTTACAGAAATTAAAACACAAGATTCAAGCCACATCCACCATCTCAATTCTCAAATTCATTCAGACCATGAAATAGACCAAGAGGGCCTTACATCAGTCCAGGAAGGGGTCTAGGATATAGACAGTATACATCACAGTCACGATCTGCTAGTGATTTTAGACATCCTAGTCAATCTTCAATAGTATGTCAAATCTGCAACAAACATGGCCATGGAGCTCTGGATTGTTTCAACAGAAACAATACTTCAACTTATCCAAGACATCAACAGTCAGTGATGCTAGTTTCTACAGCTGGCACAGAAGAAAAACCTTGGTATGTAGACAGTGGAGCTACCTCACATATCACACCAAATAAGTCCGAGTTACAGGTCTCAAACAGTTATGAAGGGCAGTACCAGATACATGCAGCTAATGGAATAGGTATGGATATAACTCATTCTGGTTCTTCTATTAAGTCTTCACCAACACATTACTTTACTCTAAGTAATATTCTTCTTGTTCCTACAGCAACACAGAACCTTCTCTCAGTTCACCAGTTTACTAAAGAAAATAAATGTTCTATAACTTTTACATCTGATGGTTTTTCTGTAAAGGACTTGGCAACTGGGAGGATTCTTTTAGAAGGACCCCAAAGTGATGGACTATATCCTATTCAGTTCTTTCCACAATTGTCACACAGGGCTTAGTCCACTACTACCACCTCAAACACTTCTGAAATATGGCACAACAGGCTGGCGCATACTTCATTCAAGACTATGCAGTGTATCTCTAAAGTTCTGGCTCTTCCTTCAGTCATAGGTAAACCAATAACTGTTACTTCATGTGCTCTTGGAAGAGCACATAAACTACCTTTTCCATCTTCTACTAGTGTTAGTAAAAAACCTCTAGAATTATTACATCTTGATCTCTGGGGACCCAGTCCTATAATATCTAGAAAAGGTTATAAATATTATATAGCAATCATAGATGACTTCACCAAATTCTGTTGGTTCTTCCCTCTCTATGATAAAGCTCAATTTCAGAATGTTTTCTCCTATTTTAAGATATTTATTGAAAAACATCTTGGCTACAGTATTAAAACCATTAGGACAGATGGTGGAGGTGAATTTATACATCATCATTTGTTATCTTATCTTGTTTTTCATGGAATAAAACGTGAGTTTACCTGTCCACACACTCCAGAGCAAAATGGAGTGGCTAAATCCAAACATAAGCATATTGTGGATGTTAGCAGAACACTACTAATACAGTCAGGATTGGATAATACTTACTGGGTAGAAGCTTTTGAAACAGCAAATTATACAGTTAACAGGCTACCAAAGAAATCTTTAGGTTTTCAATCACCATTTGAGAAGTTATACCACAAGCCTCCAGACTATCATCATCTGAGAACTTTTGGTTCTTTGTGCTTCCCATGGTTAAAACCTTATACCAATCATAAATTGGAACCCAGAAGCTTACCTTGTGTCTTTATTGGTTACTATTCAGCTCAGAAAGGATATAACTGTTTAGATACAAAGACAGGTAGAATATACATTTCTAGGCATGTTATTTTCAATGAATCAGTGTTTCCATTAAAGAGTACTTCGAATGTTGTCTCCAATGTCCCAACAATGCTGATTGATCCTTTTATCTCTGAAGCAACTTCAAAGTCTGTGCAATCACCAGGTATCTCTCCATCTTTATCTACTGAACAACAAGATTATCCTGTTACATCATCTGCATCTGTTATACCATTACCCATAGTTCAAAACAATCATAACATGCAAACCAGAGGAAAGTCAGGGATACATAAACCAAAAACATACACAACTAAACATATTCTGTCTGCCACCATCACTAATCAGATACCTCCAGAAACTCCTACAACATTTTCCCAGGCAAATAAAAGCCCTCACTGGAGGCAAGCCTTAGTATAGGAATACAATGCTTTAGAAAGCGCAAATACATGGTTCAAAATTCCTTTTGATCCTTCTATGAACTTAGTTGGGTGTAAGTGGGTTTTTAGGCTTAAGTATAATCCTAATGGAACAATATCCAGATACAAGGCACGGCTTGTTGCCAAAGGTTTTCACCAGCAGGAAGGCCTGGACTATTATGAAACGTTTAGCCCTGTAGCCAAGGCAACAACAATCAGGATTTTATTAACAACAGCTGTCAACAATAACTGGGGTATTACACAACTAGACATCAGTAATGCCTTTCTTCATGGGGATCTTGAAGAAGATATATACATGACACAACCTCCAGGTTTTGTAGATAAGGATTATCCAACACATGTCTGCAAGTTAAACAAATCCCTTTATGGTCTCAAGCAAGCACCACGTGCTTGGTATGCCAAGTTAACCAATGTACTGCTTTCTTACAATTTTGTGATGTGTACAGCAGATAAATCCATGTTTATACAAAAAGATACTTCAAAAATCACCTACATTCTAGTATATGTAGATGATATCTTACTCACAGGCAGTTCTGCCTCTTACTGTGCATTCTTCATCAAACAGCTGCAACTGCAGTTTCCTGTCAGAGACATGGGTAACTTGCATTATTTTCTGGGATTAGAGGTAAAAATATCGTCCAACTGCTTATTTCTAAGTCAAACTAAATACATTTTAGATCTTCTTGAGAAGCATAGTATGACTGGCGCAAAACCATGCTCTTCTCCCATTGTTGCAACATTTAAAATCCAGCAGACTGCAGGCACACAACTGTCAGATCCAACACCATACAGGTCCTTGGTTGGTGGTCTACAGTATTTAACTTGGACAAGACGTGAGATCACTTATGCTGTTAATCAGGTGTCACAGTTTATGCTGGCACCTACAACAAATCACTATACTGCTGCCAAGAGAATTCTCAGATATCTAAAGGGGTCTGTTGATTATGGTCTGCTATTCAAAAAGGGGTTAAACACAGTTCAGGGGTACAGTGATGCAGACTGGGCTGGGGACATAGACACAAGAAGAAGCACAGGAGGTTATGTCTTATTCTTGGGTGCTAATCCAGTTTCATGGTCCAGCAGAAAGCAAAGGACTGTGGCCCGTTCATCCACTGAGGCAGAGTTCCGGAGCCTAGCAGACACAGCACCAGAGGTTATGTGGGTATGTAAACTACTAACAGAAATGACTGTTTTATTTCATAAGCCACCTTCATTGCTGTGTGGTAACATAAGCGCCATCTCCTATTCATCAAATCTGATCTTGCATACAAGGATGAAGCATATTATCATTGATTATAATTTCGTTCGGGAATTAATTCAAGACAATACTCTCAAGGTTACCTATATTTCTACGATTGATCAAACTGCGGACATATTCACCAAAGGTTTCACAGGTCCTAGGTTCACACAGCTGCGACACAAACTGGGTGTCTGTTCCATACAGCACACACAGTTTGAGGGGGGATAATGGCCTGGTTACAGTTACACTCTTGTTACACCATCTGGAATGTACATCTGGCACAAGCTGGCACACAACTGTCATCAAGACAGCTGTCTAGTGTCTAGGTTAGCATTAGTTATAGCTTATGTTAGCAATTCCTCATCTGTTATCAGATGTGTATAAAAATGTATCATAATGTACAGTCAAGTTTAGCTAATAAATGAATTGATAATATTTTACTATACTTAACCCAACACAGATTCAACTTCCAACTTTTCTCTATTCTCTCGACTTCCCTGCTAACCTCACTTCACAGATCCACCTCAAAACCCATCACATAAAACATATCAGTGACCATCATCCATCAGATTCTCACTGCTAGAAAAGCTTCATTACCATCTCGAGTTCCATCACTATCACAGTCATTAACGTCACTATCCTCATCAACTTCACCTAATCCATCCATCACAGACTCCACCACAGTTGAAGAATCAACTTCAACTCCACCATTGTGATCATCATGATCAATCACACCGCGCATCCATCTTCAACTCACGCTGTTTCCAAACTCTCCTCAAATTCCCCACTTTTTCCTCCATTATTTCCTAGCCTAAACAACTCGAAACACTCCTTATAGCCACCTGATCCGTAGCCATCAATCTGACATGAGTTTTTTTCGGTATGGTTTAGATTAGTCAGTTCTTTTGGGTCGGTTCGGATCGGAAATACCATAATACTTGTACCTGTCCTGACCAACCCCTCGATTTTAACTTTTATTCCCTATACCTATCCTGAATCCCTCGGTTTCGGTCCAGTTCCGTCGTTCCTTCAGTTTCGGTCGATTCCTGTATATTTCTACGTAAACCTAATTCCTCCCATTTTATAGCTCTAATAACTTGATTTCCACGAAAAATCAACATCCAAAACTTCTCAAACTCTATTACTTTTGTATCCTAGCCATTCAGTCCCTTGATATCAACGGAAAAGACTTGCACTCTTCACTGAATTCTCGGCCAAGTCTTGCCCAAATCCCATATTTCCTAAACTTAGATGAACTTTATACCTCACTGAAGATCAATCCGAATCACTGTCGTGAACTTCTAAAACTCTTCCTAATCAAACCAATTCAAATGGACCCATCTAAACTCAGATAACTAACCATCAACTGATCACAGTTAACCCATCTTCACGTCAACAACCTCCATTAACCTCTGTATTTCTCAACTGACCCCATAAAAGTCGTAACCAATCATCACTGGCACCGAACTCCTTCCTTCATCACAGCTACCGCTGACCCTTCCTTTTCTAATCTCTGCCTTTACTCAATCTTCTCCATCGATTCCAACCAATGCCACTGTTGCAAAGATTCTAACATGTCCCTGCCATGAATGGCTGAACCAACTCCATCAAACCCCGTCGACCATCACTGCATCTCGATATTATTCCTCATCTCTTTCACGAAGTGAACTCATCTGAATTTCCCACGCTCATTCTGTCCGTGTTCTGTGAATCGAATACGAACACATCAGCTATATCTAATCCTCAATTGATGTGGGTCAAAAAGTGGAGCAAGATTTTTTAAGACAATATGTGAAATTTCACCAGTGATTTAGAAAAAAATATACCGAAAAATCACATTTTAAATTATGTCTTAGAAAAGTGTTTGGATTTATGGACACCATACCGCCAGTGTATTGTTAGTTGCTGCTATGATCTTCATGGAATATCTTACTAATTGTTATCTTATCAATTGGAATTATCATCGGAAGTTATTCGGTATAGTTTTCCTTATCGGGAATTATGAATGATTTCCTAGATAGTTTGACTTTTTCATTATATATTTTTTTTGGAGCTTTTAGTATTAGTCTGCAGTACGGTGCATGTATTTAAGAAGAAATAATTCACACGAAATATTGATTTGACAAAATAGACCGTAAAAAACAATATCTGAGTGAATTTGAGCCCCATAATAAAAATATGGTAACAAGATTAAAATAAAATAAAATTATAATAATTTAGATATATGGCGGGATTTTACCTCTAAAGCTAAACCACCCAATTGAAATGGTATCAAAATCAGAATTATTTCTACTTTTTTCTTTGATTTATTAGAAATAAATAGAATATAAACAATGAGTATGATTCATAAAGAGTTAGAGAGGAAGAAAGGAGGAGCAGAGGAGCTCAGCTGAGAGAGGAGAAGAGGAGCTAGCTCGATGTTGTTTTCCACCAATTGATCGAATAAATCACCCGGCAGCTTAACCATCACAGGCTCTTCATACTTATAACATGTATGATTTTATGGACTAATTTGTACGAGACTCATTTATATAACTAAGTATTGGGTACTGAATACCAAAAGCTACTTGCTATTGTTATTATGGCTTTATGGACTGATTTTACATGACCCATTTGATTATATAAGCAAGTAAAATGGATATAAGAAAGAACACGAGATAATGAAACGTATATGAGTTTCTTTTATTGCTTCCCAACTACTCTTACAAAGTAACCTAGTTATAGCTATTTATATAACAAAACTCTAGCCAAATCGGTGCTAGGATAAGTATTATCTAGGGACAATTATCCTTATATCACTTATAAAGAAGACACATCAACGCATACGTGTCTAAGTATGGTATATTAGGCAGGTCCCATAATAATATGGTCAGCTATAATTAACCGACTTAATATAACAAATTGATCATTTTTTTAGGAACGAAATGAAAAATAATCTTTTAGATGTTTGAGTGGTTTTAGTCATAGAATCACTTCCCTAGCTAATGCTAAAAAGCATGAAAATTTCATCTGAGATAACATTCTTTTTAAGTCAAAAAATTATGAAGAAATGTTATTAAATATTTATTCTGTTCAAAGCTTTTTAACCTTCAAAAGTAACTGTAATTAAGTGCCAGTTCAAATATAATATCATTTGGGTTAATTAATAAATCTTAGTGGGAATATATGATATAAATATGATGTTGGTTAAAAATCAGTAAGTTGCACTTAACATAACTATCTGTTTGCGTGTAAATCTCTCTCGTTTACTCTCTGTTGTTCCCTTTCTAACGTTTCATTGATACTGTTGGTGAGTTAGTAAGTTTGAAACACTAGCAGAAAACTACTGAGGATCTAACCTTGAAAGAGCACCGGTGGATTGAACCATCAAGGTGTTTGATAAAATGTCAAAAGGAGATGTTGCGAGCTATGTTCAAATTTTGTTGACTTCGGTGTGCTTACATGATTATCATACTAGGATCTTTATTGCACAATTGATGTATACAGTTTGTCACTGACATTGTTTTTAATATTAAGTATACCAAACGACATTTTGAGATGAGACCAATTTAAAAACAAAGAAAAATGTGTGTTCTAAAAACAACAGTAGAAAATAATTTTTGAAAACTGATTTTAAAACTGGTGCCAAACACGGCATCAACTTTCCAAGGACATGATAAAAAGGAAGATGCATTAATAACAATGATCAAAAAATCTTTAGAGCAGCATTCGTTTCCTTTTTGGCCAAATGTTGTTAGTGTTTGCTCGTGCCCATGGACCTTAATCATGCAATAAATATATATATATATATATATATATATATATATATATATATATATATCCACTTTTCTGATACGATGACATATCAAAAAAAAAAAGTTATAGACGGTTGAGCTCAAAACAGAGACGAGGTATTTATTACATGCAGTTGCAGGCATACCAATCGACTATATCAACTACTATGACACAACGGTTTATTTAGCCAATGAGTGGATAAAATATCACTAGAATCTTTACGAAAGGAGAACCAAATATATGTTCTGATAGAATCTTGAATTGAACAAATGGATTTATAAAGAACAAGATCAAGAACATGAGTTCTTCTCTTCTGTTGGTGAAGAGAAAGATTTAGATTTCTTATTGAAAATGATTTTTTTAAACTTAACCTTACACACATTGACTCTCTCTTTTTATCAGAAACAAAAGTAACTGACAGTTATTAATATGTCATCCACATATACCAGAATGTAAGTAATCATGGAACCCAACTTGTGAATGAAAAGAGAGGCATCAACTGAGGACAAGGTAAAATAATATGAAAGTAAGACTTGTTGTAACTTGGCATACCAAGCTCTTGGAGCCTGTTTTAAGCCATATAATGATTTATTGAGCTTACACATATGAGTAGGATAGTCTGGATCAATAAAACCAGGAGGCAGAGACATATAGATGTCTTCTGAAATATCCCCATGAAGAAAAGCATTGCTAACATCAAGTTGGGTAATGGAACAATTAGAATGTACTGCAGTAGAAAGTAGAATTTTGATTGTGGTAAGCTTAGCAACATGACTAAATGTATCAGAATAGTCTAACCCTTCCTGTTGATGAAAACCCTTAGCAACTAGTCTTGCTTTATACCTATCTATAGTCCCATCTGGTTATATTTAAGTCTGAAGACCCATTTACAACCAACAAGATTCATAGAGGTATTAAATGGTACCTTGGACCAAGTGTTAGCATTTTGCAAGGCATTATACTCATCCACCTGTGCTTGTCTCCACTTTGGGTATTTGTTGTCTTGACTAAAACAAGTGGGAGTATGGGGTAGAACCTGAGCAATCATAGCAGAAGACAAAGAGTGCTTAGTAGAATAAAATTTGGGTTTGTAAATGCCTGACTTACCTCTTGTGTGCATAGAATGAGTATTAAAAATATTAGAAGAGGTCATAGGAGTATCAGATGAAGCAGCATTAATAGTTGAAGTAGTAGCAGGTGCAATAGAAGTATGCACAGGTACAAATGAAGATTCAGTAGCTCTTGAAAAAATAGCAGAATCCTTAGGAAAATGTTGCATCGTAGGTGTGGATTTCTTCATAGAAAATTAAGATTCTTGAAAGCTAACATGCCTAGATACATAGACTCTGCCAGTAATTGGATCCAAACATTTATAACCTTTTTGAGAAGGACAATAACCAATGAATATACAAGATTTACTTCTGGTGCCAACTTGTGTGCAACATAGGGCCTTAGCCAGGGAAACATAATGAACTCTTAAAAAATTATAATTAGGTTGATGATGAAAAAGTACCTAAAATGGTGATTGATATCCAATGGATTTAGTAGGCAACCTGTTGATTGTATAGTTGGCAGTGGTAAATGCATCCACCCAATATGCATCACTAACGCTAGATTGAATTAAAAGGTTTCTGCCAATGTCAACCAGGTGTCTTTGCTTGGACTCTGCCACACCATTCTGCTCAGGTGTGTGTGAACAAGAAAGTTCATGTTTGATACCATGTAGAGCTATATAAGAAGTTAATTGCTGATGTAAAAACTCACCTCCACCATCAGTTCTTATTTTCTTAATACAGAATTACAATTGTTTTTCTATGTATATTTTGAACTCATAGAAAACCTTCTTAAAGTTAGATTTATCAAACAATGGGTAAAACTAGCAAAACTTTGAGAAATCATCTATTATAACAACATAATACTTGTAACCAGAAAGTGAGATTACAGGACTAGGACCCCAGAGGTCCATATGTAGTAAATCCAAAGGTGATATACTATAAGTTTTTGACATCTAAAAAGGCAACTTGTGAGTTCTGCCTAATAGACAATCAGAACAAAATACAGTCCTTTTAACAACAAATGATAGAGACAGTTGTTTTCAGACATATTGCAGTGTTTTGAATGAGGGATAAGCCAGCCTTCTGTGCCACACTTCAGGACATATGGATGTTGTGACAGCAGAACGAACTTTATAAGGAGATTGATGCAAAAAATGGATAGGATAAAGGCCATTGCTGTGAGGTCCTTGCAAAAGAATCTTCACAGTTGACAAGTCCTTCACAAAGAAGCCAGCAGAAGTAAAAGTTATGGAATAATTGTTATCTGATGTGAATTTGTGCACAAAAAGTAAATTTTGAGCAACACTTGGAACTAAAAGAACATTGTTCAAGTTAAAAATGTGTTCTGGTGTTGATTTTAAATAATAACCATATTGAGTGATTGGCATACCTTCTCTATTTGCAGTATGTATTTTATCAGTTCCTTCATAAGTAGATGAATGTTACAATTCAGTCTTATTATGAGTGATATGATTGGTAGCCCCCACTATCAGCATAACAAGGATTCTCCTCCATAATGTTTGCAGATGCCAACATAGGAGATATATGTGTTGGAGTGTTGTCATTGTGGTAGGTGAAGTTGAGTCTATTTTTACATGCTAGAGCACTGTGACCAACTTTACTTCAAATTTGACAGATTAAAGTGAATGAAGCAGATTATTGAGTATCTATTATTGGTCTTGGAGCATATGTAAGTCATCTGCCTTATGTGAAAGAATTTCTTCTACCAAAGTGTGAGTTGCCAGATCTTGTTCCATTGTTAGGAAAGATAGTATTTCCTCTACCATATGATTGTGAAGGACCACTGATTCTTGAATTAGAATTTCTAAATTGAGGTCTTGATGGATGAAATGGTGCAACAAAGGCTTGATGTGTAGAATGTGTTAGTAGATCTGTATGTCTCTGAATAATTACTACTTCTTCACTTAATAGATTATTGTGAAGTTCAATACAAGAAATAGGTGGGTATCTATGTCTCATTGAAGTAGCAAAAGTAATATAGTCATAGTTTAAAGCAGATAAGGTTACTACCACTAGTTCCTTATCAGAAACATGTTCTCCAGCAGCTGCAAGTTGATCTGACAATGATTTGATTTCATCAATTAAAAGAGAAATAGATTTGTTACCTTGCTTGACTGCTAAAAGTTTTGTGTGTAATTGAATTGAGTGAGTTGAAGAAGAGCGGGCAAATCTTTCTTCTATGTTGTTCCAGAGATAATGTGAAGTTGGTGCAGTAGCAAAGTGTGCAATCACTGAATCTGAGATGGTACTGTTGATCACAGAATAATTATGGAATCCTCATCAATCCAGTCTAAGTAAAGTGGATTTTCTACTCCATTAGTTTGATTTCTTGGATTGGTATATTGATCTGGACAAGGTAAGATCCATCCAAATATTTCATAATCTTGAATTTTCGTATAATAGAAAGCATGAGGTTTTTCCAAGTGATAAAATTATCTTCTTTAAGCTTGAGAGAAATAAAATTTGTCAGTTGATTTAAATGAACTTTTGCTATGGAATTTGAAGTTGGATTCTCCATTGTAGACAAGAATTCACGAATCATATAAGAGAGAAAGAATGAATCCGATCCAGAATGAAAGAAAAAATAGAACTAGGAATTTAGGAAATAAAGAGCTTATTGCTCTCATACCATGATAGAATTTTGAATTAAACAAATGGATTTACAATAACAAGATCAAGAACATGAGTTCTTCTCTTCTATTGGTGGAGAGAAAGATTCAGATTTCTTATTGAAAATAATTTTTGTAAACTTAACCTTACACACTAACTCTTTCTTTTTATCAGAAACAAAAATAACTGACTAACGTATACTTAACAACTATTGATTGTTGCTATCTTAACAGTCTGACAGGTAAAATATGCTAACAAACACATAATGTAATACACTATTAACTAACGTGCACAGAATATAACTCAGGTGTAACTCTAAGTTATACACTATTATGTTTTACCGTACACATATTATACTTTCCTGTACCCAGGTGATTCTCTTAGTGAAATGAGATTCTTCGCATACTCTTTTGCCAATCGAGGATAAAGTTATAAGTATTTTATTAGTAATTATAATAAAGGGCAGAGCTAGTTGTAATTGTCCTCGTTTATCAACTGACTCCGGATGACCAAAGCCTATTTATATATTTCTTTATGAAAAATAATCTATAATGTTTTTTTATTTATTGTTTACTTTCATATGGGTTTTTTCCTTGTTCCGTCCTGGCCTCGGCCTCGGCCTCGCCAATGCATTTATGACCTCCGGTGTTCCTAGTTGGTTGCCCATGTAAGATCTTATTTTTGTGTGTGTGAGAGAGAAATTGGTCTGTTTACTCTGTTTTTCCTCTGTTTCTGAAATTATGAGTGATTCTAAGACTGAAACACCTTTTGTTAAAGCTGGGTTATTTAGTAGATTATCATTTTGGTGGTTAAATCCATTGATAAAGAAAGGAAAACACAAAAATCTTGAAGATGATATACCCATGTTGAGAAATTCAGATAGAGCAAGCACTTGTTACATGTTATTCATGCAACAACAACGACGACAACAGCAACCACAGTGAATTTTGTGGGCAATTGTTCATTGTTATTGGAAAGAGATCGTCGTATCGGGTTTATTCGCAATATTCAAGATAATCATTCTATCTTCTGGTCCATTGTTTATCAGTGCTTTCATTAAACTTGCAGAAGGCAAAGAAGATTTTCAAACATGAAGGTTATGTTTTAGCTGTACTATTGTTGTTCTCCAAATTGTTAGAATCGTTGTCGCAATGGCAAGGGTATTTTCGTAGTAGAATTCAGCGAGCGAGATAGTTAGTTATGTAACAGTTGATGCATATAGAATTGGAGAGTTTTCTTACTGGTTTCATCAGACGTGGACACTAGTCCTCCAAATGTGTCTAGGCTTAGTGATTCTTGTTCGTGCCGTGGGTCTTGCAACGCTTGCAGCTTTGTTTGTCATAGTACTTACTGTGCTAGTAAACATTCCTATAGCAAAACTTCAAACTAAGTATCAAAGAAAGCTTATGGGAGTACATGATAGGAGACTAAAGGCGACATCTGAAGTGTTGGTGAACATGAAAATCTTGAAGTTGTATGCTTGGGAGATTCATTTCAAAATGTCATTGAAACCTTGAGAAACGAGGAGTACAAACGGTTGTCATGCGTTATCAGAAAGCGTACAACAGTTTCTCTTTTGGGTATCACCTGTCATGGTGGCTGCTGCCACCTTTTGGGCTTGTTACTTTCTCAAGATTCCTTTGAATCCTAGTAACGTGTTCATGTTTATAGCAACGTTACGTGTTGTGCAAGACCCTATTAGATTATTTCTTGATCTTATTGGAGTTGTAATTCAAGCAAAAGTTTCATTTGAAAGAATCAAAACTTTCTTCTAGCATCGGAGTTGGGAGAGTGAGAAGGTCAGGCACAAGGGAAATGCTGAAGAGCAACTTAAGCATTCCATATTTATCGAATTGGGTAATTTCTCATGGGAAGAGAGTCCTGTAGTGAACTACACTCTGAGAAACATAAATTTAGAGGTTAAACCTGGTGAGAAAGTGGCTATATGTGGAGAGGTTGGTGCAGGTAAATCAACACTTCAGCAGCAATTCTTGGAGAGGTACCCAACACAAAAGGAACGGTAAGTTCTTGTCAAACGCAAACCCGTTTTCTTTCTTTCTTTTTTTTTTATTAACGATAAGTTCAAAACTTAAGGTGTCGGATTTCCAAATTCATTTCGCAGATTCAAGTTTATGGAACAATGGCCTATGTTTCTCAAACGGCATGGATACAGTCAGGAAGTATGCGAGAAAATATACTGTTTGGGTGCAGCTTGGATAAGAAAAGATACCAAGAAGTATTGGAAAAATGTTCACTGCTAAAGGATCTTGAAATGCTACCATATGGTGATCTCACTGAAATAGGAGAACGAGGAATTAATCTGAGTGGTGGTCAGAAGCAACGGATTCAACTAGCTCGTGCACTCTATCAGGATGCTGATGTATATCTTTTGGACGATCCATTTAGTGCGGTTGATGCTCATACTGCTACGAGCTTATTTAATGTGAGATCATAAATCTCTTTCCATACGCTGCAAATTATTTTGCTCAGTATTTGTATCCTGTTGATGATTGCTAAATTGGTTTCCGCAGGAATGCGTTATGGGAGCTCTTTCAAGAAAGACTGTTTTACTTGTGACTCACCAAGTTGATTTTCTTCCTGCATTCGATTTTGTTCTGGTCAGTTTGAAACTAAAATCCCATTAAACTAGTAAGTGTTTCTTGCTTCTCTATATGACTGAAAGTTTGATGAATTCTACCCTCTTATTGGCTTGCTAGCTGATGTCAGACGGTGAAATCCAACATGCATCTCCATATCAGACGCTCCTAGCTTCAAGTGCAGTATTTTATGACCTTGTCAATGCACATAAAGATACAGCCGGAAATGAAAGGCTCACTAAGGTTGATTCTTCGCAAAGAAATGGAATCTCTGCAAGAGATGCCGGTAAAATATATCGAGACAAAGAGACCAAAGAATCAGCAGGACATCAGTTGATTACGAAAGAAGAAAGAGAAACTGGAAACACGGGCAGGAATCCATATATACATACAGTATCTGAATCTAAAGAAAGGCTTCTTTTACTTGTGTTTCGCAACTGTTCCACAATTCTTTTTTTTTTGCTAGCCAAATACTACAAAACTACTGGATGGCTTCTAACCTTCAGAACTCTCATGTCAGCAAATTGCGACTAGTAGTAGTATACTTCGCAATTGGATGCATCTCGATATTTTTTTTATTTGTTAGAAGTTTTTCTGCGGTTGCTTTGAGTATGCATTCATTGAATTCCTTATTCTCTGAATTGCTGGACTCTCTAATCCGTGCACCAATTTCTTTTTAGGAGTCGACTCCACTGGGAAGATTACTAAGCCGAGTAAGTGCACTCGCTTATTATTGGAGTAAAATGGATTGTAGATTTTGTTTGAGAATTAAACAAGGCTAACATTTCTTCTATAGGTCTCCTCTGATATAAGTACCGCAGACCTCGATCTCGGATTCATTTTCATACATGTTATCGTGGTTACTACCAATTTTTATATTACTCTCGGAGTACTGACTGTCATTACCTGGCAAGTCGTGTTTGTTTGCATACCGATGGCATTCTCAATGATATACTTACAGGTAAAGTGCAAAAAATTTCTTCCTAAGTAATCCTGTAAGGACTAAACAGATGAGTTGAAAATGTAATTTTGCTCAACAGGGATACTATTCGGCTTCTTCAAAAGAGTTCATGCGAATTATTGGAACAACCAAGTCTATGGTAGCAAATCATCTTAGGAAGTCCATAGCAGGAGCAATGACAATTAGAGCTTTTCAAAATGAAGAACGATTCTTTCTTCAAAATCTCGAGCTCATTGACAAAAATGCTAGTCCTTCTTTTCACATTTACTCCGCAAATGAGTGGTTCATCCAACGTTTGGAAACACTATCAATCATTGTTCTTTGTTCCTCGGCGCTACTAATGGTTGTGCTTCCTCAGGGAACTTTTAGTTCAGGTAAGCATAGAACGAAACTCTACCAATCCTGTTCCTTTGAATTGACTTATGGACTTTATAATTCCGAATCTTATGATATGGCAGGGTTCATCAGAATGGCGTTGTCATATGGTCTCTCGTTGAATATGTCTCTTGTGTTCTCAACTCAAAAACCAGTGTACATTAGCAAATAATATGATTTCAGTGGAAAGGCTAAGCCAGTACGTGAACATTCCTAGTGAAGCTCTAGAAGTCATAGAAGGAAATCGGCCTGTACCAAGTTGGCCTGCTATCGGTAGAGTTGAGTTCAGGATTTAAAGTTAAACTATGCGAATCATGTTAGTATATACTACCTCCATTTCAGTAAAAGTGAATCATGCTGGTATATAGTACCTCCGTTTCAGTAAAAGTGTTACTATCACTTTTGCTGAAACGGAGGAAATATAACTTTGCAGAGTCGTGTTTGAAGAAGATCAATATACTAAGATATTTGATTATCCAAGCAGATACGATATAGGGCCGATACTCCCCTTGTTCTTCGAGGGATTACTTGCACATTTGAAGGTGGACACAGGATTGGAATTGTTGGCAGAACTGGCAGTGGGGAAACAGCTCTGATAAGTGCTTTGTTTCATATAGTAGAACCGTCCGGAGGGAAAATTGTCATTGACGGCATTGACATCTCAACAATTGGACTGCATGATTTAAGAACACGGTTAGGGATTATAACTCAAGATCCTACTCTCTTTAAAGGAACTGTGAGATACAATTTGGATCCACTGTCTCAACATAGTGACCATGAAATTTGGGAGGTATGTTTTCTGCCATCTCTACCTGCTTTTCTATTAGTACCTGGAAGATTCATATTTTACGTATCAGCTACGTCGCTAATCTACTCATATAACTCACAAACGTGTTAAAGTTCTCGAGAAATGTCAGCTTCGAGACACGGTACAAGAGAAAAAAGAGGGTTTATGTAGTCTAGGTATGCAATTGTCAGCACCATCACCAGCTCTGTTTACTCCACACCTTTCTCTTATATGTAACTTTTGATATATTGCAGTTGAACAAGATGGTGGAAACTGGAGCATGGGACAGCGGCAACTATTTTGCTGGGTCGAGCTCTTTTGAAAAAAAGTCAGATATTGGTGCTTGATGAAGCTACTGCTTCAATTGATAATGCGACAGATTTTATACTTCAAAGAACCATACATACTGAGTTCGAGAGTTGCACAGTTATCACAGTAGCTCATAGGATACCAACCGTGATGGATAGTACAATGGTGTTTGCAATCAGTGACGGTGTGTTTTATAGATACTCTCTTGGCGTATAAGAAACCAAAATTTAGCTTCATGTGTTGTTATTCAGTCTAACAAAAGTGTGCTCTCTCTTTATATCTGCAGGAAAGATAGTGGAATACGATGAACCAACGAAATTGATGAACGAAGAAGGATCGTTGTTTGGGGAGCTTGTAAAGGAATACTGGTCACACATCAATTCTGCAGATTCATAATGAAATCTTGGTTACTGCTTTCGATTTGCCCACCTCATTACTAACCTAGTTTATCCAGTTATATTCAGCTTCACCGATTCAGAATCACTCGCCAAAACATTATGTCGTCTACTTGTTCGTCAAAGTGTCCCAACCGAAATACAGTTAATTTTTACTGTAATGGTTTTAAACAATTTTAGCACCAGATAGGATTATGATGGGTAAAATACCACACGGCACGTGTGCAATATAGAGCCGGAGTAACTTACCGCAATGGAACCATTTACACCGCATTTACAATGCTATTTCAGAATTGTGTTCAATCTTGGCCCACAAAATCGACAACTAGAAAGGGACAATCAAATTTAAAAACAAAATCTAAACACAATTTAAAATGGTGCTCAACATAATTTGGAATGACGTTTTAGTTTGGATTCCAAGCTATCTTCTTTAAAACCTTAGAACATAACTTGGAAAAAGTGTGAAAGACCCTAACTTAAAAGCAAGTCAATTTGGAATGACGTTTTAATTTGGATTCCAAGCTATCTTCTTTAAAACCTTGGAACATAACTTGGAAAAAATGTGAAAGACCCTAACTTAAAAGCAAGCCATTAGACTTGATATTCCATACCTTTTACGTACATAGAATTATTTGGATTCCAACACTAGACTTACTCTTTCTTTCAAATGAAAGCCGTAATTAAATTTGATCATATTATGGATAGAGAAAAAACCATTTTTACCCCAAACTCAATTAAAATATTTGAGGGAGTGAAAATTTTCATTATACAACAAATGATTTACCTTATAACTGGATAATTGGGAGAATACCTCAAAAATAGATACTCTGACGGGAAAATACCCCACAAAATAAAATTTTGATTCTGCTCGTTTCTCATCACAAGCCCTAAGTTCAGGTTCAGCAGCTGCTCGTGCTGAGTCTTTTTGATAAACAACTCGTATCTGAAGTTTTATCTCGTCATCATGATCTTTTTTCTCAGTTATCATCACTTAAAGATGCTGAATCTGCTCTTTCCGTTGTTCGGTCTGGTATTTCTACTCTTCAATCTTCTATTCTACGAATTCGACAAGAAATTGCAGAACCTCATCGTCAGATTAAGGTTAAAACTATTCAACTCTCTAATATTCATTAAACCGCTGAACTTTTACAATTTACAGTCAGAGTACTTAGATTATCAAAGAAATTGAGAGATTTGATGGCAAATTCCAGTTCCGAACTAGAGAAATTAGATCTCTCTAAAGCTGCACAGTTTCATCATGAGATTCATAGTTTATGCGAAGAGAATTCACTTTCTGGAATTACAGTTATCGATGAAGAACTGGTCTGGCTTTATGAGATTGGAAATAAAGTTAGATCAGAAAGAATGAAGGGAGGAATGGAAGGATTGAATCAAGCTGAGGTTGGTAGTGGTTTACAAGTTTCGTATAATTTAGGTGAACTGAGAACAACTATTGATTCATTGATTAATAAGTATAAGAATCAAGGTATGAAGAGTATAAGTGTTGCCCTAGGTATGAAAGCTATATCAACTTCAGGAGGTAATTTTGGTCCTGGAGGGATTCAGAGAAGTGGTACTCCTCAGATTGGCGGTGGAGGTAAAGCTAAAGAAGCACTTTGGAAGAGAATGAATCTTGTATGGATCAAATTCATTCTCATGTTTTGCTCCTTGATGAGGTTATGCAGGTGAGTCTTTGCTCATACTCATGTTCTTATTCTTTGGGCAGGAAACCTTACATGGATATACCTGCAATCGCAATCTATGTTGAAACTATAAAAAGTAGCAGCTTATGGTACATAGTATGAGTAATTAAATCAAAATAATGAATTGTTTGTTGTGGGCGTTTCAACGCTGCATAAACAATGATTGCACACACTAGTTGAACGTCCAATCTCTTCAAGTCACTTGTATCAATTGTGTATTAGTGTATCTGTAACTTATTATGAATGCCATTAGTATTCTTGTCTTTGTTTTTTTGACTAAGTTACAGTGCTTTGTCTGCAAAGATTTGATACCATTTTAAGATTGCTTTAATTAGACTTCGAGATTATTTTTGCCTTATCCTTGTGGGAGTAGGGAAAAAACAACTCAGGCTTTGTCTTTTAACTCCCCAATCAAGCAATTTTCAGTGGATTCTTCTTCTGTATACACTCTTATCCTCAACACCAGACAACAACTCAAGCTTTGTCTTTGTTGATATAATGTGTCTATATTTTTTTACTGTTAAGTACTTGTTTTTAATGTGTAGCTAGAGCTGGAGATCAATATTTTGTCTGGAGCGGGACTGGAATCAGCACCACCAACTTAAAACTTTTTGACTTTTTGAATGGAGCAGGAGCACCACCAACTCACAACTCATTGGCTGGAGCGCCACCAGCGCCACCAACTCACAACTCTTTGACTGGAGCACCACCAGCCCCACCAAAGTACAACTTTTTGAGTTAAAAAAAAAAGAGCGAGAGCACCACCAGCTTGCAAGCGCATTGTTTCCTTTGTTTCTCTACTTGTGACCTCCTATGTTGAGGTCTTATTGTCTGTTGTTTACATTGGCTGGTAATCCTGCACAATCTTTTGATCAATAATACAATTTTCAATTAGTTCTAAAGAAAAGAAAACTTCTCAAAAAACTCTTGAGCATTCAGTGTCTCTTATTCCCTTCTCCTAGTCTCTTCTTTTGTCGTAATCATTTCCGACGAAATCTGTGGTGTACAGGTGACTTTGGTGTACTAGTCACTTTGGTGTACATGTAATTTTGGTATACAGGTGATTGTGGTATTTAACAAATATAAATGAATTTGTTGACTTAAACACAAGGCCTTAAATATCAACCGTTCATTTATTAAGGTTGTCATGTGTCGAAATCATGTGAACTTAGAAGTAGAGGACACGGTAGTCATTTTTACAAAAGGTGTGGATATATTTACACAGTTTGAATCCTCACCGTCCATTTATTGAGGCTATCACGTGTCAAAATTATGAAAAAAGGGTAATTTTATCTAAAGTCCCATATATATACCTAGTTTGACTGCTTAATACCATTTGGATAAAAAAAGTGAGTGTGGACTAGTTTTCCAGAATTTTAATGTTAGGGTATTTTCCCAACGGAATATCCATTTTTTTTTGGATATTTTTCTAATTAACCCTGTAAATAAATTAAATAAAAAACGGCGAAGTCCGACCTTAACAACAATATAAAATTATTAGAAAATTGGGCCCCATTATAAAAAAACTAATATTGTACGGTATAAAATTATTAAAAACTAATTACTCACCCCTACTTAGGTGTCAAAATAACTTAACCGCCAATCCAGCGTTAAAGGTCTGGAGTCACTCTGGACTTATGTAAAGCCCATCAAACCATAACTATATGTTCGATATATTCTTTCGACACTCACAGTTTTCACTTTTCCACTCTCTATCTCTCTCTCTACCAATTGCTTCGCTGTTATTTAATCCTTACGCGAAATCATTCATCCCCTCTCTGTAAACAACCTGAAATGAGTGAAACAATCGATTTTTTGTTCTCTTAATTACATTTTAATTCACAACTTACAGAAAGTTTAACCTGAGATTCAAGATTTTCTGTTCTTCTTCTATTGATTGATCAAGTTAGGAGAGACTTTCCTCTTGTTTTGGTTTTTTTTTTTTTGTTTTGTTTCTATGGAATCAATTAGAAAGCAAGCAAGTAAACTGAGAGAACAAGTAGCAAGACAGCAAGAGGTAATTCTGGTTTATTCCATTCTCTTCTGTTGTGTTGTTTTATGGTATGTGTAGTATTAGAACCTAGAATTTTGACCTGGAGAGCATTTTCTGTAATTAAATTGATTTTGATTGTTCAATTTGAGTTCTTAAGTTTGTCAATTTTGTGGGTATTCTTCTTTTTAATCGTTTTCTTATTTAAAAATCAAAAGGTATAATCTTTGCCGATAAATTATTTATTTATCTTTGGAAAACAGAGGATTTTGGACTAGTTGGTAGGGTCATGAGTTGGTGTTCGGGAAAAGGATTACTTATTTTTTACTATTTTGTGTTGTTTACATCAAAATGAGTACTCTAATATGTGCTTTCTCTTTACTTTGACAGGCAGTCTTGAGGCAATTAGGGCATTTTGCTAGTGATTTTGGTATTGTTGATGAAGCTGAATTTGAATTCCACGAACAACTTCAACATCTTTACAACTCTACGAGAATCGCAAAGGTTTGACCTTACCAACCCGTTTTGTATGATATTTCTTATTTCTAAGTTTCAAATTTGATGCCGTTTAAAAATAAATGGAAATAACCACTCACAGCGTGACAAAGAGCAAGCAACAATATTCTACGAGAACACAATCATCCTAACATGATGATAGTATGTTATGTTATGCAGCATTTTCAGAGGAACATAGTTCGAAATGTCGAAAGTTTTGTTTCTATCAGCATGAAACAATTGGAATTAGGTGTGGCTTCTTTTTCCATTTTATGATTAATTGTTTGTGTCAAATTGAAGCTCTCATTTCTTTTCTGGCCTGTCCATTGCCACCATTTCCTGTCCATTCTCAGCTGTGCTAAGGCATTAAATGATGTTATTTTTGGAATTTGTAGTAAAGAAGCTGGCCGAAGATTGTTGCAGATACGGGAATGAGAATCAAAGCTCTAATGCTCTTGCAAATGCAGCATTTCAGTTTGGTGCCTCGCACAAGTCAATAGAGGAACAGATGGAGAATTTTGTTAAGATTCTTGATTCTCAGGTTACATCCTCAACATTTTGTTAAAAGCATTACATTGATAATCATCAAGATATATTGGTGTTCAAGACTTAACACTTCATTCCAAAATTCATTCTCCATCAGAAGTCTTTAGGATAAATAGTCCTACCTTGTACTTATTATTTGGGTTTTATGAATCCCCATTTACTGTTACAAAGAAACTTCTTTGAATTGTTCTTTGAGCTACCCCTAAAATGTGTTACTAGGTGTAGTGAATGACCTTCATTCTCATGAAGTTTCCATAAAAGCAATAATCTTTCTGCCTCTCATATGCAGCAATGAAGTGATAAAATATATTATGAAGTTTATGGAACTGTTTCTTCTGTAAATCTGTCGTACACATTGTTTTCTCTGTTACCTAATTTATTTATAATTCATTGTGTTATTCCAACACTCATATCTGTGAGCTATTTCCTTGCCTAATTTATTTCAGTCTTGATAACTTATATATTCTTCTCTAGGTTTCAGAGCCACTACGGGCGTCAATAGTTGGAGCTCCTTTAGACGATGCTCGATATTTGACTCACCTGTATGGCAGAATCCGCCAGGAGGTGGACGCTCAGGTATTATCTGTTAGCAAATATGTTTTTTTGGACGTAAAAGAGATGAAGCCTAGTCAATATGTAGTGAATGCAGGCAGCAGAGGTCAGGAGACGCCAACTAAAATCCATGGAGGCTGGATCTACATCAGAGGTTAATGCTATAAAGCTAAAAAACGCTGAGGTGAAATTAGAGGAGCTGAAATCTACTATGATGGCACTGGGAAAGGAAGCAACGGCTGCTATGCTTTCAGTTGAAGATCAGCAACAACGGCTCACTTTTCAAAGGATTCTCACAATGGTACTGCATTTTTATGCTGGTAACTAATTTTTAATCTTATCCTCCACAAAAAAGAAAATACAAACAAAAGAAAACCCCAAAATCATTGAAATCTAAACGAATTGAAGTAGGTGTTGTTGGCCTCAGGTAAATGCTGAAAGATCTTATCATCGTAGTGCTGTTGATAGTTTAGAGCAGCTCTATGCGGAGGTGCTGTATTTCTTCTTCCTTCGTCTCTCATACGTTGGTGCTGTTAACAATGAATGTTACATGTACCATTTTCTTCAAGTTTTTGCTCCTGAAAACAGTTGATTATATCGAAGCAGCAGATCGAGACTGCATCAGAACCAGCTACGGCTACGACTTATGTATATGTTCCAGCTGCACCTGCAGATAGTAACTCCGATAAATTTGATGATGTCGAACCTGGTATTCGCAGCAACACAAGTTTTATTGCAGAAGTATGGTACTCCTCAATTTTAAGAGAATCGGTAACCTGTATGGGAATAGAGATTACTTCTTTTTGATGTAACCATGAGGCTCATTTTAACTGTATTTTTAAATTCATGCAGGTTATACATCCATTTGATGCTCAAGCAGATGGAGAACTTGATCTCTGTGTTGGTGACTACATTGTGGTTCACCAGGTACTTACTGTCCCCAATATAAGCCTTCAACACCTATTTCCATAAACCAACCCGCTTGTTATTAATCAATTTTTTCGTATTCCCCAATCAGTTTGAGCTATAGAGTAGATGATCAGAGTCCTGGTTGGTAACCTGAACGAATTGGTGGAGTTGTTGGCCCAGATATTATGCGTAGGCAGTACAAGCTCTCAAGGCATAAAAATTCTCTGTCTCTTGTGTATGAAGCATTATAGGCCTTGCCAAACACTGACTTTAAATAACCTTCATGAATGCGAGTGACATAAGTAAATTTGCCATCACAAACAAAGGTCGTTATAAATTTACAATATTATTATCACTGTACCTGTGTACAACATTTGGGCTTCCATGTGAGTATCACATTTTTTGTCCCTTGGGAAACATGTGGATTGTACTTTGCAATCGACAAAGCAGTATTCCGCTGCTTCTTCTTTTCTTTTATGTGTCAGTCTGCCTTTCTTTCTTTCTTTCTTTTGGGTTTCTCAATTGAATCAACTTTCCCTGGAATTATGTTTACTTGTTTAGAAGCTTCTTACAGGTATCATGTTCTTTTCATGTGTTGTAAATAGGTGACTCCACATGGATGGTCTGAAGGAGAACATGTGGGTAGGGCAGGATGGTTTCCTTCTGCATATATTGAAAAGCGGGATACAGCTCCAGTGAGCAAAGTAACCGAACTGGCCAGTTAATTGCCATAATACTCAGCAAATCCCATTTCCTCCTCAAGACTCCATCTGACTGGTTCTGTAAGAGTAATTGTGTTTGCGAATTTGTACTCTTTTTTCCCCACCGTATTTGTATGAGCCAGTCTCATGGATGTAACTTTTTGGTTCATTCAAGGTGTGGTTTATATCCTTTGTGTAATAATCTTATATGCATATACAGCTTGTATTTGTATTTGTAAATCATCTATCCGTTATAATGCATATAAACTAGGCATCATTCTAATTATGTGGGACCTTGGTTAGTAATTTGGAATTCAACAAACGTACGAAACGACAAATATACAATTCGGATTCGTAAAAGTTAAATACGGTGAAAAATTCGATCATAATTCGGAATTGTATAATATGTGTATAATTCGTTTTAGAGATGTGAATTCGGTTTAGATAATTCGGCTCATATATTTAATGAATTATAAATATTTATAAACTTTACTATGCAAAAATATACCTACATGTTATATATAAAATATATACAAAATTAATCAATAAACTTGACATGGTGCAGCGGTTGATGAATTTTTTAACCCACGGGATATGATGAAACCTTCTTATATTAAATTAAAAATTTTAGTTAAACTTAATCACAAGATAACCGTTATGAGAAATTAAATATATCTACGTGTATAATATGGGCACAAATCGAACGACTACATAGTGTATTTTAAAGTTAGGCCTTGTATTTTCAGGAGGTATTTATATATAGAGAGAAAAAACAACTAAATAATGGATTTTAAAGTTGGGCCTGTAATTTCAGGAGGTAGTAGCCCAAAGTGTGGACGTTTCAAACCGCCGAATAAAGAGAAAGAACGACTAAATAGTGGATTTTAAAGTTGGGCCCAGTATTTTCAGGAGGTAGTAATCCAAAGTGTGGACGTTTCAAACCGCCGAATCATTCGCAGATTCTTATAATCCTCGAACTACGCGGGAAAGCCATTTAATACAGAGTGCATATGTGATGAGTTTGGGTTTGATAAACTAGTTTAAAGCTGAATTGAATTTATTATGACTGATAAGACATACATGGATTAATTTATCACCAACATCACTATCCCTGGCTTGATTGATTTTATATCAATAAGAATTAGTTTAGGATATGAATTTTTATAAAGAAGTTTACTGGTTTCTTTTCAATGGGATCAGAAAAAAAATGTTACAACCAATACAAACAATAAAAAATTATTAATTAATTATTTTCCTCGACCGAAGAGGAAAAAGAAAAAAAAAATCTAGGATGGATATCATACCAACAGAGTTTCTCGAAGATTTTGATGGACTTAGCGAATCAGTAACTTGGTTATTTAACTTTGGGCTATAAATAAAACTAAAAAAGGTTAAACTTCATATGTTGGTTAATAGCTACGGACTAAAGTTACAGGACTATGATTAATAAAAACATGGGCTATAAACAAAAAAAACTAATTTTAATTGTAATATAATTTCTCAAATATTTAAAAATAACATAAATTTTTGTACCCTTTCTGTTTTGAGTAGATTAAACGGCCACATAATGGATAAGGAAATGACTAAGCTACCGTTTGGCTTTATGTTTATTAAATCACGAGTAAGAAATCAGGTATATAACAAATTATTTTTATAGTTGGTCCTTGTACACTATAGTAAGGCTCTGTCCCGCACTCAGTCCAAAGGGGTCTATCTAAAATAATAAAAAAGAAGAGTTTAATGATCCAATCAATTAGAATCAATAGAGTAATGTTCATCCACCATTCAGAAAGATGGTTTCGGTCATTGTTACATATATGGTAAACTTTTAATGTGGTGAGTTTATTTTATATCATCTTTAATATTGTAGATTTTATATCAAGCAAAACTGTTTTTAATACAAAAATGAAATAAACCAAACAAAGATGTGATTACATATATGGGAAGTGAACAATTAGCCTTTTTTATGATGGGCCTCTCACAAATATCCCTGAAGGGTTGTTTTAGTGTAAAAATAGATAAAAGTTTAAGGGGTAGATATTAATGAATACGAGATATCAAAATCGCACAAGGCTAACCTAAATCAAGAAATGGTCGTTCAAGCCTTGTTTCGGTCACAAAGGAGGAAAAGGGTTGTCTTAGGAAGGAAAACAGATAAAGATGATATATAAGTGATAGGATGCGATCGATGAGCTGTAAGTAGTGAGCGACGAACTCTAAGAAATGAACTCTAGTGATGCCATCCGCAGGCATTTGAGAAACTGGGTACTTAGTAATATGAATTACCAATTGTGGGTGTTTTAAAGGATCTCAGCTGAGAGGCTCACTTGTAAAATATTTGCAACACAAGGTATCAATGAGGTGGCTCATACTCAAGTCACGCATGAATGAGATGAAGGGATTGGTATTGCACCAAGGATGGGAGGCACTAAGTGCCTTGTAAGTGTGGTGCTAACATTAGGCTATGAACATGAAATAGATTGGCGCTAATTATCCATGCACCATAATAGTAAGGCGTTAGCACTAGCTAGCGCCATGAGGTAGGTTCGTAATGGGAAATCCAGGGTCGTGTATTTAGGTTGCGGATGGCCTAAGACAACGTCGTGTTTACTTAGTCTAAAGCTGGGATTATCAGAACGTCGTGTTGTTTTAATTTGGCACTGGCCTAGGATAACGCCGTGTTAAGCAATCTGGAACTGGGGTATCCCAGTCTTTGTTAAATAATCTGGCACTGACCTAAGTCAGTGTCGTGCAAGCTCAATGTCAACCTTGATAACTCTCTGAGATGGAAAATGAACATTCTTCTCTTGTTTATTCACAATTGATGTTATTGATTTTTGCCTACGATGGCATTAAGTAGCATGGAGCATCTTGTGATGCCAGTATCGTTGAAACTGATGTCAATTCTTGATTGCGTAAGCCAAGAATATGGTGCTCTCCGACTTGCTAAGGCTAGACGCGCTCATCTCTATATAGACACACTGGTGTTGAGTTTCATTATACTAGTATAAGACTAGTAGAGTAAGCCACATGCGTTGATGACCATTGAGATTCAAACGATAGGATGTGAGCTATAAGATCTAAAAATATTGTGTGAGTGATAACCTCTAGGTGATAGGATGTGATCGATGAATTTTAAGTAGTGAGTTGTGAGCGACGAGCTCTAAACAATGAGGTGTGAACGATGAGATCTAGTGATGCCATCCGTGGGCATTTGAGTAAGCTGGGTACTCAGTAATATGCCTTTGTCTCTGGCAGACAAATCATAAATAATGTTATTGTTGCAAAAGAATTAATATATTCTATAAAATCTTCAAATGCTACAAGTAGAGTTTTTGCTTTGAAAGTGGATATGACTAAGGCATATGATAGAGTTAGTTGGAAATTCATGGGTGATATGTTGACGGTTATGGGTATCACACTCATTCCTTGATTATGGATTGTGTTACATCTGCTTCTTTCTCTATTAATCTTAATGGTGGTCCTCAAGCCTTATTCATAAATGAAAAAGGAATCCTTCAGGGATGTCCACTGTCGCCAGCATTATTCATCATCTGTCGACAAGGTTTATCTTTTTTTATACAACATTATGAAAAACAAGGGTTATATTAAGCGTTTAAAGTTAATAGATAGGCTCCTAATATAACACATCTTATGTTTGCAGATGATTTGTTATTTTTTGAAGAGAATTCAAGAATTAATGTGAAGTAATTAAAAAGAAATTATTTCTTCTTATGCTAACTTATCTGGGCAAATGTCTTCAATTTATTTCAGAAAGGGCAATAGTGAATTGAGAAAATAAACTGTTATGGGAGATCTGGGAGTAAAAGAAATGGAGGTGGATGATAAGTATTTGTGTTTTCATCTTCTGAAGTCTGACTATAAGGTTTCAAACTTTAATTTTTTAAAGGATAAGTACAATTCTAAACTTTCTGGTTGGAGGTTACATTTTTTAAATCCTACAGGGATAATGATTTTATCAAAATCATTTTTTTCATTTATTCCTACTTTCTTCATGGGTTTATGTATTCTGCCAAAGGGAATAATTAATGAAATTGATAGAATCCAACGTAATTTCTGGTGGGGACATTCGTTTGATTCTAAGAAATCTTATTTCATTAATTAGGATAAGGTTTGCCAAGATTTTCAATTTGGAGGTATGGGCATTCAGAATATAGAATTAGTCAACAAGTCTCTCATTTGTAAGTTGGCTTGGAGATTCTTGGAGAATCCAAATTCTACTTGGGCACAATTATTCTCGTCTAAATATCTTAGGGAACAATCTTATGGAGATACATCCTATTTTGGTTAGTAAGATTTTTTGGAAAATTTCTCAAGGTATTAATGTTCATATTTGACAAATCCTTAGGTCCCAAAATCAACTTGATTACCTTATTCCTATTCCGGATTCTATTCCAGAAAATATTAGATTTGTTTTTGATTTGATTGACTCAACTAGTAATACTTGTAAAGAAGATTTACTTGTGGAGATATTGCCGACTAATTTGATGAATGTGGTTAAGGATATTAATATTCTTGATCATGAGGATAAAGATAAATTGAGTTGGTTTCCTAGTAATTCTGGCAAGTTTTCAACAAAGTCGTGTTACAAAACAATTTCTCTAAATATGCCTAATTCTTCGGCTTTTAATGGAAATATTTTTGGAAATATAATAAGTTGGTTATTCCAAGGATTATGATCTTTGGATGGGAGGTTCTTCATAATGGTATTGCAGTCAGGAAAAATATTGGAAGGTTTAATGTGCATATTGATTAGACTTACATATGGTGTAAGCATAATACGAAATCAGTTATTCATTTATTGTTTAACTGTCTTTGGGATAAAACTATTTTTAGCAGTGCGACAATGGATTTTTCTACCACTACATATATAACAGATATCATGCATGTTTTTAATCAAGGGATACTTGGAAAAATGCCCCAAAAATGGATACCCCGTTGAGAAAATACCCCACAAAATTAAAATTATGGGAAAATACTCCGTCGTCACTTTTTCCATCCAAAAAGTCAATATCACGAGATTGATTGGTCAATATCTCGTTTGACGAAATATCGTTTGCAAAAAACTACCAAATTACCCTTCCTTTCTCTTACACGTGTTATGAAAGAATACAATTACCCTTCCCTTCTCTTACACGTGTTATCAAAGAATACACGTGTTTATGTGGTCTCTACAAAAGAACACAGCTAGGGTTCAAACACGTTAATTTTCAACTTGGTCTCTAGCCGCCTCCCTTCTTCTTCTTCTTAGATTGAGAACAAAAAACCATAACCACCTCCCTTCTTCTTCTTCGATCGAGAACAAAAAACCCTAGCCGCCTCCCTTCTTCTTCTTCAATCGTTCAAAGGTGATGTTTTGAAGTGTGCTCAATCAATTCCATATGTTCAAAGGTGATGATTCCATCGTGTTATGAAAGCATTTCTACTGAATTTGGGGTTTTCAGCATCAACCATTACTATCTCGTCAGCATAGTGTTATCATCATCAGCCACAAACCATAACACCATTACTATCTCGTCAGTCGTTCATACCAAGAATTTCAGGTCCTCATCTTTTTACGTCGTGCAGTTCAATCGATTCAATCTGTCTAAGTTTATTAACAAATCGTTGATATAAAACCTACTGTCTTAAATTCATTCAACGTTCATTACAATCCAGTTAGTGATGAATCCATTACAATCCAAGTAAGTCAGTTGAAATTGGGGTTTTTCCTGTTTGTCTATAAATTGGGGGTTTTCACTAAATTTTTCTTAAATTAGGGTTCGTTCAATTGTTTTTTTTCTTTCTGTTTATTGATGAATTTGAATGTTGAATGACTTACCGTTATTTGTCAAAGAGCTTTTCTTTTCTTCTTAACCTTAGTGATGAGGTGATGTATCAAGTGGGTGCCTTAGATTAAAATCCTTTGCATTAATCGTTGTTGTTGTTGTTTAGGTTGAAGTTATGCTGGATAAGACAATTTATGCTTTGGATACTGCCTTCATTGGGGCATCAGGGTTGACATTCACCAAGGACATATTAAGGCTTCAGAAAGGCTGGGGGTCTACATCAGTTTGTGATGAATATCTTTGCCAAGGCGAGCTACCAAACTTCATAGTAGACAATGAATAAGGAAGAAGTAATATAGTTATGCAAATGTTGTTAGAAGATTGATTTTTGTATTCTTTATGTTCCTCATCGTAGAGAGGATAAAGAAAGTGAAAAGTTCTGAAGACGACTGATGGTTTTTGCCTGCAGATAATAGTGCAATGGATGTACCTTTTTTTAGTGTATAATTATGCAACTACGCACTGGCAAACCAGATGTTGTCATTATGAGTCTGTCTCACTCTCCATGTAATTCCTGATCATCTATTTACCTCTGTTATATATATCGTAATTGACCGGTTGAAGATCATTAACGCTGTGACTCCCATTGTGGTGTGCTACCTACATAAAATGTTTAAGGCAAAAAAACAAGGTAAATGGAGAAACTGATTACAAGGCCGTTTGCACACCAGTAATTGGCTTAAACATGTGCAGTAAGGCCCTGATAGGTACGTAGCCTCCTAGTGCACCATTTATGAATACTGGCATTTTTTTTT